>SJYV01013397.1:677164-692715 GCA_006410875.1 Neotragus pygmaeus | reverse complement strand
GAAGGAGGGATGGAGGAAGGAAGAACTTGCTCCAAGTTGAGCTCCATTTCAGTTCACGGCTTCCCAGGTGGCGCTAGTGGTAAACAACCCGCCTGCCAATGCAGGAGACTTAAGAAATGCCAGTTCAATCCCTGGGTCAAGAAGATCCCTTGGAGGAGGAAATGGCAACCCACTCCAGTATTCTTGCCTGGAAACTTCCTTGGGCAGAGGAGCTTGGTGGGCTTCAGTCCATGGGGTCGCAGAGTCGGACAACTGAAGTGACTTAGCACGCACACATGCATCCTCCTCATTCAGAGCAGGTGGACAACAGCCCTTGGCTCCTCTGCTCTTGAACCCGTGGCAGAGGTTCCCTGCAGCGGCTGAAGCCGCAGCTGATGGGCCTCAGGAACCTCCGTAGGAAGCACCTGCTATGGATGGTGATGTCTGCCCAGTTAAAGCAGCTGAAGCAGTCAGCTGCTGAGAAGAGCAGCGTAGTGAAATTCAGCTGTAGCCAGGGCTCAAAATCTGAATATTTGTCCCTCCCCAAATCAGGACAGTATCGCTCTGGGCCCCTCCTAGTGGGCAGGGTCCATACCCGTCTGCAGATTGAGAAGATTCAGCCAACAGGCACCAAGGCAGGAAGGAGAGGCAGAGACAGGGGTTCTGGCTCCAGATAGGCTACAGGAAATAGAATAATGAAGAAAGCTGTCCGCTGCAGGAAGAGGAGCAAGGACGCGGCCACCAGTCCATGAGGGGGATTCCACCACTCGTTCTCACCAGCAAACCATGGGGCCACTCTTAGTCAAATCCTTGTGTATAAAAGAAAAACAATAGGGACTGCGCGGGTGGTACCGTGGATAAGAGTCTGCCTGCCAATGCAGGGGATGCGGGTTTGATCCCTGGTTGAGGAAGACCCCACATGCCACGGAGCAGCTAAGCCCAGGCACCACAGTTGCTGAGCTCGCATGCCCAGAGCCTGGGCTCTGCAACAGGAGAGGCGACCACCGAGAGAAGCCCACTCACCGCAACAAAGAGCAGTCCCGGCTCGCCGAAGCGAGAGAGCCGGCACACGGCAACAGAGACCCAGCACAGCCAAAACAATCGAAGGAAAAATCATAATGATCGTTTCTATTATCTACGGTTCACTGAACACTTTTTGTGTGTCATCACTGTCCCGAGGCAATCAATCTTTATAACAAGTATCTGGGAAGTCATTTGGTCCCCCTTTGACAGAAAGAAATGAGTCTCGGGTTACAAAACTTGCCCAGTATTTGCCAGCAGGTAACCAGTGAAGTCAGGACTTGATCTGGGGTCTGTCTCTCCTGTTAATAACTGCTAACAGCTTCTCCAATATTCCTCGCATTTCTAGTTCTTATGACTAATTGCTTCCAACATGAGCTGTTTGTGGTTTCAAAGAAAAGAGGTATCGGTCTCTTCCCAGCCCCACATCCCAAGCCTGGGTGGTAAAAATGCCCATCGGTTCATCCATGTTCGGCCAGAAATCAGCCAAGATAGAACACATAAGACTGTCAGCTGAGAAAGCTGTCAAAGCACGAGGGATCCCTGAAGTGTCTCGATCAGGTCTCAGCTCAGCTGAGCAGCTGTGAGCAACATAGAGCCTCTGCTGTCACTTGCTGTCCCAAAGGTCTCAGCAGAGGACACCACATGTACAAAGGGGCTGGAGGAGCTTGCCGACACCACAAAGCCTCACAGAAAGCCCAGAGCCCTGGCCAGGCCCCCGTCTCTAACCCCATCTCCCACCGTTGGCCCCTCATTCATTCCTACTTCTAACTATTCCTCAAAGAAGCCAAGTTCATTCCCATGCAGGGCCTTTGCTCTTGCTGTGACCTCTGCCCAAAAGACTGCTCCTCCTGCCTAGAAGCAGCTTTCCCCAGTTGTCACAAGCCTTCCTGCTCCTTGTCATCCAGCTCTCCAATCTTGGTCCCCTCCTGCGAGAGGCCTTTCCTGACCATCTCATCTAAACGAGCAACACCCCGCCCACACACACACAATCCATCATCCCTCTCCATTATACCTTCCTGCTTGACTTCCTCTGTGGTGCTTTACACATCTGAAATGATCTTGTTCATTATTTGCTTATATGTTTAGAGAAGTACCTGGCAAGCGGTAGGCACTCAATGAACATGTGCTGAATGAATGGACAAATGCGTAAACGAATGAATGGAAAATCTTACTAAGTGTTTTCTATATTAAGGATCAGAGCACCTACAGCCAGGGCACCCCCTCCTTTCAGTTACCAGGGGCAGAGACCACAAGAAATAACCCTGTGGTTGGTAACAACTTAACAACCAGCCAGCACTTATATCCACACACATTGCTGGGCATGGTTCCAAAGCTAAAAGGCACTAATTGCTTTTATATAAGGAGGTAGAAACACGGTCCCTCCGTGTCCTTCAGTCCTGATGCTCTGCATGTCGGTGTCTGTTGCCGTGTTAATCGCTCCTGTCTCACACAGCCAGTTTGAGCTTGATTCTGCCTATGTCTGGGATGGTGACAAGTTCCTATACAGAGGAGAAAGGTACTGTGTCCCTCTATGTGAGTGTCCACGTGTGTGTGCACGTGTGCAGAAAAGCAGCGACGCTCCAGGAAGGGTTAACTCGCAATCAGGCTGCCTGTGCTCAGGGCCCTACGGCTGGCCCAGGAATGGGGTGGGCCTGGAAGGTGGAGCGGGCTTGGCTCGCATCAGCTGCTCTTTCCAAGACAGGAGTGCAAATGCCTGCCCAGCTGGCCTGAGCGTGCTGAACTCCAGTCGCCTTTAAGAATGGTCACAGGAGCCCACACCTGGCAATCACTCCCCCTACCCCTCTGCCTCTCCACAGCAGGTTGCATTTGGGAGACTCTCCGGTCAGTCATTAGAGGAATGAGCCGAGAGTGAGCCGTTCACCAGCTTGCCAACACTTGGTGGAAAGCAGCAGGCAAGCATGGAAGTGGTTGACAGCCTTCTCATGAATGAAAGCAACCTGACTCCCCCCTGTGAACTGGGGATCGAAAATGAGACGCTTTTCTGCTTGGATCAGCCCCATCCTTCCAAAGGTAGGTGTCAGAGGCTGTTATCTGAATTCAGAAAATCTTAAGTTTGTGGGAAAAATCAGCAAAGGCAAGGCTGACTGTGAAAACAGAACACAGTCCTCGTGAGATGAAGCTGGATAAAGTCGTCTGCTCAGAGATAAAGTCGTCTGCTCAGAAGTTTGGATAAGAGATTTAAAAGCAGAACTGAGTCCAGTGCTCTTATTGTTCCCCATAGGAGAGTTGGGATTAATATATAGGACTTGGGGGACACAAAAGCAGTGGGAGGTGGAGCTGGAGTGGAGCCAGATGGAGTACAAGTGTAAAAGCTGGGACTTACCAGCATCACAGAAAAGGTGCTGTCACAATCTAGCTGTCGCCTTTCCTTGGGGGAAATCGGTGTGAAGAAGTGATTAAATCGAAATAATGCTTAGCAGCTAGGAAAGAAAGCAAATCACTGGGGGATCTTTGTTCTTAAGAAAAAGTGGTTCCCCGAGTGAGTGATCCGTTAACAGACCAGCCTTTCAGAAGCAACTGAATCACTCTGTGCTCTCCTCGCTTTGTTTCTGCAAAATATCTAAGTATGGGGAGAGCTGGGTTCGGTGATGCACACCCCTGAAAATACAAGCACACTTGGTGTGCTAGGGTTTTAAATTCTGCCCTCACCACCTGCATCTCTCCGTCTTGTCCGGGTTCCTCCTTGCAGAGTGGCAGCCGGCCGTGCAGATTCTCTTGTACTCGTTGATATTCCTGCTCAGCGTGCTGGGAAACACGCTGGTCATTACGGTGCTGATTAGGAACAAGAGAATGAGAACAGTCACCAACATTTTCCTCCTCTCCCTGGCTGTCAGCGATCTCATGCTTTGTCTCTTCTGCATGCCATTCAACCTCATCCCCAACCTGCTCAAGGATTTCATCTTCGGGAGTGCTGTTTGCAAGACCACCACCTACTTCATGGGTGAGTTGCTGCTGGTGCCTATTTCTGGAGTTTCACCCTAAATCAGTGAAACTCAGTCCCAGACCTTCCCTAACCCCTGACAGCCTCCACAGAGAAGCCCTGATAAGTGTACAGAACAAAATATCTGGCTGTATGGGGCTGGGTACAAGGACAGAGGAGCTGGCTTTATGGGAGGGTCAGTCCTCGTAATGCCCCAGAAGTCAGCCCCCAGTCTTAGGGGATCAGTTCCTCAAAGTGGAATAAGTTGGTAAGAAACTACAGAAGACACTGGTTTTGCTTGCTTCTGTTAGAAAGACAGATCCAAGCTGATCTGTGCTTTCCTGGAAGGCAGTGATTGTACTCTGAGCTCTACCCAACCCAAGGCATGGTTTTTGGGGTGGCCAGGCTGCTGGAAGAGGGCTTTTTCTGCTACCATTCTGGTGCTTATAGGGAACAGGATTATTCAAAATCCAGTTTCACCAGAGGTCTAGATTCCTTTCTCAGGATTCATTTTCCAGCCTGTTTTCACAGAGGCTGGGACCATCTTAGGCAGAAAGAGAGAGAGAACCTCTACCACAAATACAACAAGTTGAATTTGCTGCTGGTGCCCAGGTGGATAAGCTGACCCTGATTGACTGAGATATGCAGCTCGCTGCCTTTGCCAATCAGAATGATGGTGATGATGAAAAATCATAAGAGCTAATGTCTTTGGGTACATTTTTTTTTTTTGAGTACCAGATGTTCTACTAATTGCTTTAAGTTTTTACTTCCATGATCATATTTTATCTCACAACCACTCTATGAAGTATACACAGTTATTCTTCCCTGTCTCACTGAGAGGGGAACAGAGGCACACAGAGGTTAATAGTGTGCCCAAGGACACACAGGTGGTAAGCCACAGAGCTGACTTGAACCCCAATTGGTGGCCACTACAATGGTGAGTAAATACACAGCCGCATTTTGCCAACTGCTGTGGCTCATCTGAGGCTGAAACAAGACATTTCTCTTGGTCCCCTCTGCCTGCCAAAATGCCTCATCCCTTGCCCATTCTGAGAGCTGGTTGGGGGAGGAGGAGAAGAGGTGGGAAATGAAGAAGGAGTTGGTTGTTCTGACCTAAGCCCTGCAAAATACGCAGAGCTGAGCCGCCTAGGGCAGCCATCAGCAACCAGAAAGCTTTAAAAGCCTTTATTTCTTCCAACTGAGGAAGTAGGATCCAGCGCTGACAAAACGATGATGAATGGCTGATCTACATGCCATGGACAAATAACCGAGAAAGTGTCAATCTGGGTCCAAGTACGCTAAAAAGAAAAATGGACTCACAAATGAAGAGGATCATTGTTAAACAATGACGCAATAATAATAACCAACATCTCACAGTGCCTCAGGCTTTCAAGGCCTGTCTGTATATATCCCACGGTAATATTTAATCATTTTAACCAGGGTTTATGAAAGGAGATTAAAAATGAGTCCTTGTGTAGTTGCACAACATAAATGTGCTAAATGCCACAGAGTTGTTCACTTTAATATGATTAATTTTATATGAATTTTACCTCAATTAAAAAAAATGTTTTAAAATAGCTGGGGTCTGAGGCTAGGAGCCTTAACACTCTTTCTGAAAATACCCAGTACAGACTGTTCTAGAAAATGAAAAGCAAGATACTTCTAAAAGTGTTTGCAATACTATAATAGTTTTGTTGGATTTCTGATTCCAGTCATTTCAATTCTTCGCTTAATTTCATGTTCTTAACAATTAACACGCATTAAATTTCTAATACATTCCCAAAAGGGCTTCCCAGGTGGCTCAACAGGTAAAGAAACTGCCTGCAATGCAGGAGACACAGCAGACATAGGCTTGATCCCTGGGTTGGGAACACCCCCTGGAGGAGGGCATGGCAATTTGCTGCAGTATTCTTGCCTGGAGAATCCCATGGTCAGAGGAGCCTGCCAGGCTACAGTCCATAGAGTCCCAAAGAGTCGAACACAACTGAAGTGACTGAGCATGCACATAGCCAAAAAAAAAAAAAGTGCTTGCTTGATGTTGGGTTTATAATTACCCATTATAAGGCTGAGCACCGAAGAATTGACACTTTTGAACTGTGGTATTGGAGAAGATTCTTAAGAGTCCTTTGGACTGCAAGGTGAGCAAATCAGTCAGTCCTAAAGGAAATCAATCCTGAATATTCATTGGAAAGACTGACACTGAAGCTGATGCTCCAAGACTTTGGTCACCTGATGTAAAGAGCTGACTCAGACTCTGATGCTGGGAAAGACTGAAGGCAGGAGAAGGGTGGCAACAGGGGATGAGATGTTTGGATGGCATCACCAACTCAATGGACATGAGTTTGTGCAAGCTCCAGGAGATGGTGAAAAACAGGGAAGCCTGGTATGCTGCAGAGTCGGACAGGACTGAGAGAGTTTCACTCTGAGGAGTTTGGGGCTGTATTCTCTAATCCAAATGTTATCAATTCCTTAGGGTAAATTCCTATAAAACAGTAAATCCTATCTCAGAACCTGAATTCTTAGCTATGGTTTTGGGGTTCTAGATTCCTTTAAGTTTCTGAGGAACACTACGGATATTCCCCCTAGAAAAAGGATATTTTTATACGTAGTTTCACAAAAGGCCCCAGGCTAAGAATTTCAATCCCAAAGTTAGATTGGGATTGATTTGAAGGTTTAAGAAATCATGGTAAGAGATAAGAGAAGAATCAGCTGAATTTATGGATGAAGAATTAAAGGGAATTTTATAGGGATAAGACATTATAATCATTATATATGCACACAAAATACAAAAATTAAGGTTTTTGGACTATACTGTAAGTATATCCTTTTGTTGTTGTTGTTCAGTTGCTCAGTCATGTCTGACTCTTTGTGACTCCATGGACTGCAGTACACCAGGCTTCTCTGTCCTTCACTGACTCCTAGAGTTTGCTCAAACTCATGTCCATTGATTCAGTGATGCCATCCAACCATCTCATCTTCTGTCATCCCCTTCTCCTGCCCTCAATTTTTCCCAGCATCGGGGTCTTTTCCAACGAGTCGGCTCTTTGCATTAGGTGGCCAAAACATTGGAGCTTCAGCATCAGTCCTTCCAATGAATATTCAGGGTTGATTTCCTTTTAGATGTGGCGTTTTGATGTCTTTCTCACTGATGATGATTGTTTGATGAATGTTCCTTCTACGAAACACAGAAAAACAAAAAGAATTAGAAAGAAGACCCCATTCCTCCTACCCTGAGAAAAACATCAGTTACAATACGGGGATTTTCTCCTTCATCCTTTTTCATTAGGTATTTTGTCAACACTCCATTTTGAAATTTAGAATGTTTCACTCAAAAATAGTCTGTGTACTAGAAATTTTCAGAAAGAGTCTTAATGTTCCCATTTCAGACCCCACTGAATTTTTGGAGTCTCTGTCCTTGAGAATATTGGATTAAAAGGTCCACTTTATGCAGATCATGCTCAAAACTAAAACTGTTCTATAGGTCACTCAGAAACCTCTTCTGTGGGGTAAGAACATAGTTCATCCACTTAGTTATTAATTAATGAGCACCTTCAGCCTAAGAAGGAGCTAGGTCGTAATCAAAGTTCAATAAACTTATCTAAAATACATTGGCAATACAATGTATTTGCAAATATATTGCTTGAACTGCCTCAAATCCTTTTGGGAACAAAGCTGGGAATAAATCATTAAAAAAATATATACATACACAGTAGTTCTTTACCTTCTGAGTATTTTCCTTTACTAAATATCAAACCTGTGCAGATCAGGTAAGCTTAAGCTCATGTGCAAATAAACTTCGGATTTCAGAGCTGACGTAACCAGCTTCTTTGTTCCTTTCCCAGGCACCTCTGTGAGTGTCTCCACCTTTAATCTGGTCGCCATATCACTGGAGAGATATGGTGCAATTTGCAAACCCTTACAGTCCCGAGTCTGGCAGACAAAGTCCCATGCTTTGAAGGTGATTGCCGCTACCTGGTGCCTCTCCTTCACCATCATGACTCCATACCCAATTTATAGCAACTTGGTGCCTTTTACCAAACATAACAACCAGACCGCAAATATGTGCCGCTTTCTACTGCCAAGTGATGTCATGCAGCAGTCCTGGTAAGGCCGCCTGGGTTTATTTGTTTACTATAACTTGATAGAATTTTTCAGTTTTAATAAAAACTGGAATGTATTGTCCAGTGTCTGTGGGATCAGTTTCCTGGAGACTTTTTGAGACGTCTTAACCTCTTTCTAGAATGATAGAATAGAGCGAATACTTTGAATGTTGTATTTGAAATGCCATTTGTGACTCCATGGACTGTAGCCTACCAGGCTCCTCCATCCATGGGATTTTCCAAGCAAGAATACTGGAGTGGGTTACCATTTCCGTCTCCAGGATATCTTCCTAATCCAGGGTTTGAACCTGGGTCTCCCAGATTGTAGGCAGATGCTTTACCGTCTGAGCCACCAGGGAAGTCTCTGAAATGCCATACCTGTATTAAAATCAACTAATCCTCTCAAAACTTCATAGGGTGGGTGCTATTACTGTCCCCATTTTACAGATGAAGAAACTGAGACATGGGGAAGTTAAGTTGCTCAAGTTCCCAAACCTAGAAGAGACGACAGAGTGTCAGGGCTTAACCACTATGCAGTGTGCTTCTGGATAGTCTAGTGAGGGTCTTGGCTGAGACAGTGGAAGAACTCTGATTTTCCAAATACTGGAGATGGAACCGAGGAGTCCAAAACCCCAAATTCTGTGTGATTTTTCTTAGAGCAGAGTTGCAGCAGTGGTACTTACACAGAACACTTTACTAGAAATGCAAACGCAAAACTGTGCTACCTGCTTCTTTGCTCACTAGTGGGTGATGCTAGGCAAGTTTATATAACTTCCTTGACATTCAAGTTCTTTACACAGAGATTTAAGAATAAAGATACCTTTTAATCTACATCATTAGATGGATGTGAGATTCAGATGAGAGGATGTTTATGAAAACGTCATTATATATATTCAAAAAGGCTACACAAATGCAGGGCGTTATGTTTACTAATTCCCAGCATGTTTTAGAAGCAGAGGGCTAGACATTCAAAAATGGCTCAAAACCAAGATAATTTCTGCCTTCTTTGCCTTCCTTTTTTTCATTTCAACTAAGACACACACACACTCAAAGAATTATGTTGCAAATGAGGGACATTTCCAAGACTTGAAACGAAATCTTATCAAAACATGTCCAATTGAAATGAGAAATGGCTCAGCCACTGTGAGCCTCTGACAATTTTATGGCCTAATTGTGTAACTTTACACATGCCAGACTGCAAAAGTGATTTAGGGGCCAGACTCAAGAAGAAGGAGGCTGCAGTTCTTCAGGAATCAAACATGTTTAGAGAAAGCATAACTCTGGCCTGCCAGGCACTAGAATGAGTTTGCCACTGTGCCTAATGGGTTGAAACAGCCAGAATACCTTATTGTGCAAAACCAAGGTTTTCTAGCATTGCTACCTATGCACGTGATGATTCTGATGCTATAAAGTCAACAAATGGTATTAATCTATTGTGAGGCTTAAGAGCATAACGTCTAGCATATTGTTTGAGTTCATATCCCATCTTTGCCACTAGCTGTGTGACTTTGGACAATTTATTTATTCTACCTGTTTCCTTATCTGTAAAATGGGTATTAGGTTAATAGTACCTACTTCCAAAATTATTATGGGGATTAAATATAGTAATATATGTACCATATTGAAATTAAATAATTTAATAAGTCATCGATGAATATAAACTCTTATAATTTTATTATTATTTCAGTAACAGCTTTATTGAGGTATTCAAATACTCTCATTGGCTTTTTTTTAAAGCTCTCATTAGTTTTAAATGTAAACTTGTTTCAGGCACAGACTTACACAAAAGTTTTCCAATTTAACTAGTTCTTCATAAGAGACTTTATCTGGGAGAAAAGAAGTAAACATTTTCTAATGACTGAACCTCCAGACATGGAATTTCCAAAGATATTAAATACTGGTAATTAATGTGTTTGCTCCAACTCATTAAAATGGAGATGAACCCTGTTTATTCCATCTCATCTTAGTTTGAAATGCTGGAGCTGCTGGTTATTGGATTGCTTTTTATTTTATTAGGCACACATTCCTGTTACTCATCCTCTTTCTTATTCCTGGAATTGTGATGATGGTGGCATATGGATTAATCTCTTTGGAACTTTACCAAGGAATAAAATTTGNAAATGCTGGAGCTGCTGGTTATTGGATTGCTTTTTATTTTATTAGGCACACATTCCTGTTACTCATCCTCTTTCTTATTCCTGGAATTGTGATGATGGTGGCATATGGATTAATCTCTTTGGAACTTTACCAAGGAATAAAATTTGATGCTAGCCAGAAGAAGTCTGCCAGAGGTAACTATCTTTTATCTGTTGGTTTCTGCCAAAAGATTACACAAGCCTTGTTTTCTATAACTTAGATATACCCAGAGTATACACTTTTGAAAATACTCTTCAAAAGTATTTCAAAATACTTTTCAAAAGTATTCTTAGGAGACTCTGTCGTAAGGTATGCTCATGAGACCCAGTGTCTCTGCTTCCTGTAGAATGAAGAAATCATTTCTCCCAAAAGGGTACTAAATGGAATAAAATGAGATAATATACCCATTGCCCAATTACAAGCTCAGGGCCCATAGGTCCAGGGTCTCTGTGATGTTGTATTCAAATGGACCCCCTCTGCAAACAAAGCAAATCGTCATTCCAGGTGCCATCTTCTCTTCCCCACTTCACTCCTACCCTTTACTCCCGATATAGCTGCCATGGAAAGTCGCATCTCCCCCTCTTCCCTTTTTAAGTGTTTGGACCTGCATGTTCCTTTTTTTTTTTTGGGCTGTGCTGGGTCTTCATTGCTGCGCAGGCTTTTCGCTAATTGCCAGGAGCAGGGGCTACTCCCCAGTGGCAGTGTGTGGGCTTCTCATCGTGGTGGCTTCTCCTGTTCGGGAGGACGGGCTCCAGGGCTCTAGGTCTTCAGCAGCTGCAGCACGTGGGCTCAGTCGTTGCGCTCCTGGATTCCAGAGCACAGGATCAGTAGTTGTAGTGCATAGGCTTAGTTGCCCTGCAGCATGTGGGATCCCTGATCAGGGATCAAACTCATGTCTGCTGCATTAGTAGGTGGATTCTTTACCACTGAACCACCAGGGAAGCCCACCCCCCATCCCTTCCTCTCACTACAGCCCACTCTTCACTGAAACTTACCCCACATCTTTGTTGACATCACTCACCACCCCTCTCACTCCATCCTTCTGCTCAGCTCTTTACCACATATACGCCTAGAGTCTTTCCTGGCTTTTGTTGATTTTTGCTCATTATGCAATAAAAGCAATCTGGAGGTTTCCCAAGCAAGCAGAAAACTTCCCGCCTTGAGGAGCTGGAATAAGAGTGTGAATACTCATTCTTTAACACATTTCTATCCTTACAGTCTACACACATAAAATATTATTTTACTATTTTAAATTATGCACATTCTATACTACACATTTTTTTTATTAGTTTTAAGTAGCATTTCATTTGAAGGAAAGAAGTAAGTGTAGATCAATGCCTACCCATGTTAGTGCAGGCCCAAGGTGGCCTGTCAAGTAATACAGTTCAAGTGTGGGTTAGCCCCTGGGTGGAGGGGGCAGGGATTCCATGCCCCCTGTCTGGCATGACCCATCCCAAAAATAAGTGACGTGGCTTGCCCACCCAGAAAGGAAACCGAGCTCGAGCAGCAGCGGCAGGTACGAGGACAGCGACGGGTGCTACCTGCAGAGGCCCAAGCGCCCAGGGCAGCTGGAGCTGCTGCAGCTGTCCCCCGGCAGCGGCGGCCGGGCCAACCGCATCAGGAGCAGCAGCCCCGCGGCCAACCTCGTGGCCAAGAAGCGCGTCATCCGCATGCTCATGGTCATCGTGGTCCTCTTCTTCCTGTGCTGGATGCCCATCTTCAGCGCCAACGCCTGGCGGGCCTTCGACACCGCCTCTGCCGAGCGCCGCCTCTCGGGGACCCCCATCTCCTTCATCCTCCTGCTGTCCTACACCTCGTCCTGCGTCAACCCCATCATCTACTGCTTCATGAACAAGAGGTTCCGCCTCGGCTTCCTGGCCACGTTCCCCTGCTGCCCCAACCCCGGTCCCCCCGGAGCGCGAGGCGAGGGCGCGGACGAGGCGGAGAGCGGCACCACGCGGGCGTCCCTGTCCAAGTGCTCCCACAGCCTCGGGGGCGCCTCTGCGCCGCCCCCGTGAGGGCGTCCCGGCCGCGGGGAGGAGGCCTGGAGGCAGGGACCGAGGGAGGCAGCAGACAGGGAGGAAGAGAAGACAGCCGGAGGAGGAGGCAGGAAGTGGAGGAAGGCGCCGGGCCCAGTGGCAACCATTCCTTGCCTGCCTGGCACCCTTCACCTGGGTTCCGGGGGAACACTCCGAGGGTGGGGCCAGGCGGGACGTTTTCAGTAACATTCACCGNAGAGAAGACAGCCGGAGGAGGAGGCAGGAAGTGGAGGAAGGCGCCGGGCCCAGTGGCAACCATTCCTTGCCTGCCTGGCACCCTTCACCTGGGTTCCGGGGGAACACTCCGAGGGTGGGGCCAGGCGGGACGTTTTCAGTAACATTCACCGTCAGAAAACCTCAGCAGGCCAGTGACAGGAGCTCACCAGGGCTCCTGCTGCACATGTAATTGCTAAGCACATGTTGAAACGGGGATTTGGACCCTCCTGAGCTTTAGAAGGTTCTAGAACATCCCAGGCGGGCTCTTAACTCCTCTTAGTGACACCCTTCTATGTTCTGCTGCTTCTGCTGATGCGGAATTGTGGAGGCTGCTTTGCGCCTGAGAAGTCCATCCCTCTTTCAGGAACATTCTGTAACCACTCACCTCACCATGACCACACACGAAAACAGGAAGCAAACCCTCTTCTGGCCATTTTCTGTAGCAAGAAAACAGCCTGACCTGTTCTTCTTGAGGTCAGTCAAGGACATTCAGAGACGATGTCCTCATCAGAACAGCATATGGAGCATTGTCTAAAGGGTGGAATTTGGAACTTATATTTCTGAAAAGAGTATGTAGCAAGTAACTGTCTTAGCATAAGGGATGTTGAACGTCAGGAGGTGCCAAGAAATATTTTTCTAATTTAATAATATATATTGCTTAACTCCACCTTTTCGTCGTGGTATTAAACCCCAGAGCTGCTTTGCCTCAACTTCATTTCTCATCCTCATCCTCCTTTCTGGAAAGACCTCCAAGTCCAAAGGAGAGCTGTAATGTATGTGTACCTGGCCAAGCTGGAAACTTGGGGAGTTGGGCCCAGAATAAAAACTGGCATGCTTGGACTCAACTAACGCATAGTCAAAGCCATCTATGCCTTTAGATACAATCTATGTGTTTGTTAATATTTGTGGTAATTTTATGTGTATGTGAAACATGAACAGAGCAGTATGTTCTTTACATATAAGTATACTCTTTGGTGTATTTTAAAAAAAGAATAGTAGATGGAGGTTGCAATTGAGAAAGTATTGTCATTCTCCATTCCTGTACCACAGTTGGAGTTTCATGTGAACTCTTTTTATTTGAAAAATTGGTGTTGAAATTTCTCTTCTCCAGTGTAGAAATGCCAACTTAATATTTAAGACATGAGCTATACAGTTAGATACCAGGAAGTGCATTTCTAAAACGGCATGTGTCAATCCAATCCAGCCTCTTTACTTCCCTCCCTTTCTTTCCCTTCCTCTCTGTCTGTCTGTCTGTCTCTCACTCTCTCTTTCATAGTTTTCATGCTTCCAAGCATCTGAGAGGTGAGCTTTTCTTTTTCCTGTTTGTGGGGGTCCATGACCACCCATTGATCCATGCCTGACAGACACTCTTTGTGGTGCACAAAGCCTAGTGATTTTTCTATTATTAAAAAAAAATTCTATATTGGTTGGGGGCGGGTAGTACAGAGTGGCAGGAAGTGATCACAAATAGGGGAAGGGATGTGGTATATCTAACAAAATGTGAGTGTTGCCTTTGTTGTGTTTTTGCCAAACAGGGTAGAGAGGATAGTGTGCTAACAGAAGAAATTATTGAGGATGTGAACATTTTTTATAGGGGACTTTCCAAGTCAGATGTTAATTTTTTCTACTTCTCAGATGGCAATCTTATTTTCATACTTCAAACCAGTCATCTCTGTCAAGAATTTTAAGGTGAAAATTCAACTTACTAAAACGTGCACTGCTAAAATAGTAATGATAAAAGATGTAAGAAAGAAAGATGTCTCCAATATTTGAGTGAATCCTGCAGAACTTAACAATTTTCCTGCTAGAAGAAGAAGAAGCCTTCCCATCTGACAGTGTTAGCATATAAATGAAGATTAATTAGCCTCCCTGCTCGCCCCACTCTTATTGGAAACCTCTGGAAATACCAAAGGTAACTTAACTTAAAAATAGAGTCACCAGATTTAGCAAATAAAATACAGGATTTCCAGTTAAATTCTAATTTCAAATAAACAACTAATAATTTTTTTTAGTATGAGTATGTCTCATACNGGAAACCTCTGGAAATACCAAAGGTAACTTAACTTAAAAATAGAGTCACCAGATTTAGCAAATAAAATACAGGATTTCCAGTTAAATTCTAATTTCAAATAAACAACTAATAATTTTTTTTAGTATGAGTATGTCTCATACCCTAAAATATATCTTGTGTTTTATCTGGCAACTCTACTTTAAATTAACTTTAAAAGCACGTAAGAACATAAACAAGATTTCCCAAAAATAGAGCAATAAAATGCCTCTGTTCACTAAATTTATTGGAAAGTCTTTCACATAATGGAAGTTATTTTTAAAAATAAGAAAAATGCTATTAACTTTCAGAATCTGTGCCTGACCTTTGGAAATGGTACTATCAACAGGCTGATTTTACTTCCAGAAAAAAAAATGTTTTCAACATAAAGCTATTCTAACACTTTGTTGAGTCAATTGCCTTTATTTCATACTAAACTGAATTCTTAAATTTGAAATAAAGTGACTTAATAGAGTTAAGAAAATAGATTCACCAAGTTTCTGATGTTTTCTCTTGTCTTCTGGTAGCTTCCACTCATCATCAGAGTGGTAAGTTTGAACTTGGTAACTTTGATCTTTACCTAACACACATGTCTCCATGGCTTCTCGTGCCCTGGTTACTGGGTAAACTCTCATTATAGCTTGTAGTGGTGAATAAGCCATGCGTGTGTCTAGACGTTGGTTATACTTATTCGTGCATGCTTAACAGGTATCTTCGCCCTTCACCTAAAATGTAATCCTGAGGTAAGTGACAACAGCTGTTGAATTGCCACTGTATTTCCTTCTAGGGTTCTGCCCAGTACTCTGTACACCATGAGTACTCAATAAATGTTGTGACTGACTGCTGCTCTGCCTCTGATGCTTCGGGAACTCCTTTCCTCCACAGCAGTGAGTCTCAACAAGGGGGCATGGTCTCAGGGGACCATCGGAATTTCTGGAGGGCTTTCTCTAATTCTGTGTGCCTCCCCACCCAAGATCTGGCTGTGTGAGCCTTCACTGCCATCACTCCCTCCCTTTGCTCTCCCCTGGGGAATGTGTGTATAATCGGAGATGCTACCCATGGAAGCTTCT
>SJYV01013397.1:650254-671559 GCA_006410875.1 Neotragus pygmaeus | reverse complement strand
AGGGGACATATACATACCTGTGGCCAATTCATGTTGCTGTATGGCAAAAAGCATCATAATATTGTAAAGTGATCATCCTCTAATTAAAAATTAAAAAACAAGAAATTTAAAAATTAACTGTCTTTCAAATTAGAAAAAAAATAAGGTTTTGTGTTTTTTAGCAGAATAAGAAAGGGGGCAGGGAGTAAAGAAGCCCTGGTCTATAGTATCCCCTGGTTTTGCTCCTTCCTCTGCTCATTCCCTTTAAGAAGAACAGTGGTGATACAGCAAAAAACCGTTACTGTGTTCCTAGTCCATGTTTAAGTCCTCTGCTCACTCTTTAGGGCTAATGTGTATCCTCAAAGCCCACCCAGCACCCCTGGCTGTTCCCTCCTAACTATCTGATTTCCTGCAGGACTCCTCCTGGAGCCTCTGGGTGTCTTCCTGGCCTTTCCCCCACCCCACACCCTGCCTCTGAGCCCTGTGGCTGCTCTCAGCTCCAAGCAAGGTGCTTCCTTGATTCCGATCTCTCTGGTCCCTCTGGCTTCCTGGTAACCCTCAAGTGGAGCATAGATCCCAGTTTTCCTAAACCTGCTGCCACAGCTGAGGACCAGACCCACAACCTTAACCCCTAACCCTGGCTCTGAGCAGCCCAGCCTGGGAGGAATTTCAGGTCCCTCTTCTTGTTCTCAGACAAGTATGAATTGTCCAGCAACCACTCTTGTACATAACATGTAACAGGTGCTCAGTGAGTGTCTGGGGTGGATGACACAGTGAATGGGTGAGGACATTTGAATGAGTCCTTCGTCAATGCAGGGCCTTTCTGGGCTGCCCTGGGGACCCCACCATCCTAACCAGAAGCATCTTGCCCAGAGTGTGCAGTGGTTGGTGCTCAACAAGAGGGGAAGCGCATGGCATAGCCTTGTTCTGTTCCCAGTCCTCCATGCTGCAATTCAAGTCCAGCAGACACTGCTTTCAACTTCACTGATCGTAAAGGCCTCCTTCGTTAGTGAAGAAGATAACAGTTTGGACCCCAAGTCCATAAATCTGTGTCCCAATGTTATACACACACACACATATGTTCAGTCACATCTGCCCTGTCACTAAATTGTTGTGTGACTCCAGGGAGCTCACATACCTTCTCTGGGTATCATTTCCTTCATATAAAGTGAGAGGTTATCACACCATCTCTGTGGGACTCAATGAGTCAGAATTTGCTATGAGCTTTTACTCTCCTATATCTGTACTCAATTTTGTTGGGTTCCCATTGTTTTTGCAATCAGAGAAACTCCCTGAGGAAGTTTTGAGGCACCTTTGAGGAAGGCTTGATCTCCAGGGTGCCTCTGAGAGCAGGTGGCCAGGGCGAGAAAGAAAAGGTCTCATAGAGGAATCTGTAAGCTCTCAACCCCTTCTGGGTAAGAGCTGACTAGAGCAACTCATGGGAGGCTGATCCCTGGAACATAAGCCCCAGTCCCACTGATATCAAGGCATAAAAATCCACTCCCAAACCCAATTTGGCCTAGGTGAAAGGGGTACAAGCATCCTTTAAAGCCTGCTTAATGCATTATGAAGTCACTCATATTGTCAAGTGACAATACACACTCATGGAACGATGAAGGAATGTCTGGTGCTCATGGGGTTAGAGAAAGTCACCAACAATATGACTCTATGCTTCCCTGGTGATCCAGGGGTTAAAAATCCACCTTGCAATGCAAGGGACATCCGTTCAGTCCTTGGTCCCAGAAGATCCCAGATGTTGAGGGGTAACTAAGCCCAGTGTGCCATAACTACTGAGCTCACGCTCTCTGGAGCCCGCACTCCGTAACAAGAGAAGCCACTGAAATGAGAAGCCCGTGTACCATGATGAAGAGTAGCCCCCACTCTGCAACTAGAGAACACCTACAGGCAGCGATGCAGACCCAGCACAGTCAAAAATCATGTTAATTAATTAAAGAAAAAATAAAAGATGGTACCACCTGTTGACCCTGGAGCTGGACCCAGGCAATTGGAGGCTCCCCTTGCCCTCCCCTGACCCAGGAACATGCCTTCCCCCTTGCCTGGAGTTGAGCCAAGGATTCAGCCGTGAGATAGAAACGTGGTGCCGAGGCTCCTGGACTGTGCACATGACTGAGCGCAGGGAGTGCATGCAGGCGTGCAAAGTCACTTCCCTCGGGTCCGACTCTTTGCAATCCCATGGCCTGTAGCTGCTAGACTCCTCTGTCCATGGGATTCTCCACGCAAAAATACTGGAGTGGGTAGCCACTCCCTCCTCCAAGGGACCTTCCAGACCCAGAGATCAAACCCGCGTCTTCTGTCTCCTGCATTGGTAGGCAGGTTCTTTTTTTTTTTTTNCTGTAGCTGCTAGACTCCTCTGTCCATGGGATTCTCCACGCAAAAATACTGGAGTGGGTAGCCACTCCCTCCTCCAAGGGACCTTCCAGACCCAGAGATCAAACCCGCGTCTTCTGTCTCCTGCATTGGTAGGCAGGTTCTTTTTTTTTTTTTTTAGGAAAGAATGGTTTCTTTTTTATTGTTATTACTGAAGGTTAATTGCTTTACAGAATTTTGTTGTTTTCTGCCACCAAACATCAACACGAATCAGCCATGGTTATACATATGTCCCCTCCCTCTTGAAACTCCCTCCCACCTCCCTGTCCATCCCATCCCTCCTAAATTGTTACAGAGCCCCTCTCTGTGTGAGTTCCTTTACCACTAATGCCACCTAGGAAGCCCAAACCCAGGGAAGGCCTCTGCATAAATTGCTAAGAGTCTGTGGGCAGGCGTGGAGACCTACTCACCCTGTTGCTACTCAAGCAAGTCCCCTTGCTCTGTGCACCTGCTGCTAACCAATCTGGAGGGGCTGCCTCTGTCCTCAGTGAATCCCTGCCCTCCACCGAAGTCATTGGTTTTAGCTTTCACCCAGGAAGTCTTGGAGAAGGTTGCTTGCCAATCAGCATCTGGTTTCTTATTTAAATTTCAAAAATAGCATGTGAGGCACCATTCTCCCCATTTCACAGGTGAAGAAACTGAGGCTCAGGGGAGTGGCAATGTGGACAAGGTCTGACACCTAGTAAACAGTAGAGACTGAATGGGCTCGCTTTGAAGCCACCAGGCTGCTGTTGGGATTAGGTGACATTTAGTAGCCTAAGTAATCCGCAGCTGGCGATTTTGTTTCCTATAATGCTTCCCAGTTACTAGTCCTAGTGCTGTACCAACCCTAAGGATGAGAAATCCCATCTCTGTCCCCTCCTCCTTCCTGACCCCTCACTGCCCAGTGTTCTTGCTCTGAGTCCTCTGAGTGTGGAGGATTGGCGAGCTGACATTTTGTACTTGTGTCTTGGATGTTTCTATGTTTATTTTTAGAAAGGAGGTCATACACTTTGCCACCTCACAGGGAAGCCAAGAGATACTATCAGCCAACGAGCTTCCACCTCTTGGCCAAATGATTAAAGTATTAAAGTAGATCTCTTTTCTCAGAATAATCAGAGAGGAAACAAATACAGGCCAACTGTAGAGCTTCCTGGTCCACCCCCTTCGCCTGTTACCCTTCTCTCAGGTCCCCCTTTCCTGGTGGAATCTGCAGATTATCATTACCTGCAGGCCAGCACTGAGATATCCCCATAACCCCAAATCCATCATTAGAAATGGAATGGTTTATCCTATCTCAGAGTCTTCCCAGGTGGCGCTAGAGGTAAAGAACCTGCCTGCCAGTGCAGGAGACATAAGAGACCTGGGTTCAATCCCTGGGTTGGGAAGATGCCCTGGAGGAGGGCATGGCAACTCACTCCAGCATTCTTGCCTGGGAAATTCCACGAACAGTGGAGCCTGGTGGGCTATAGGCCATGAGGTTGCAAAGAGTCAGACACGACTGAGTGACTTTCACCCTTTCATGTGAGTTGTAAGGTAACTGAGACATTCAGTTCATAGCAGAAAGAGAGGAGGGCATGGCTCATGAGCCCAGCTGACATCACAGGGAGTAGCCAGGCCTGAGTACGCTGGGGCAGAGAGAGGTCATGCACCTCCCTGGCTTCAGATCACTGTGCAGGGCGGGAAGACCCCACATGGTACACACGCATGGGAAGGTGGAGGTCTCCAGAAAACTTACAAAATCGCCCCACAAGAGAAACAGTCAGCATTTGCACATCTGCCATGACAAAGGTCATTTGTTCACTGGAGAAAAGCCACAAAGAACATCACTTAGGTCTTTCTACTACTTACAACCCCACCCCACCCCTACCCCTGCCATCCTCAAGAAGAGGAGATGGAACAAGGAAGTTCAGTTCAGTTCAGTCGCTCAGCCTTGTCCGACTCTTTGCGACCCCATGAACTGCAGCACACCAGGTCTCCCTGTCCATCACCAACTCCTGGAGTTTACCCAAACTCATGTCCATTGAGTCAGTGACGCCATCTAACCTTCTCATCCTCTGTTGTCCCCTTCTCCTCCTGCCTTCAATCTTTTCCAACATCACAGTCTTTTCAAATGAGTTAGCTCTTCGCATCAGGTGGCCAAAATATTGGAGTTTCAGCTTCAACATCAGTCCTTCCAATGAACACCCAGGACTGATCTCCTTTAGGATAGACTGGTTGGTTCTCCTTGCAGTCCAAGGAACTCTCAAGAGTCTTCTCCAACACCACAGTTCAAAAGCATCAATTCTTCAGTGCTCAGCTTTCTCTATAGTCCAACTCTCACATCCATACATGATCACTGGAAAAACCATGGAACAAGGAAGAAAGAGAGGAAAAAAGACCACCAGCTTCTTTCCCACTGTAGAGGTCTCACCAAGCACCTGTCTGATTCAGACAAAACTTCAAACTGGGTGTGAGATAAAAGGTTTGATTTTTATCATACTAGGTACCTAAAGATGAAATTGTTCTAATGAATAAATAGGAAAAGCTATGGGATCTCCCAGGATATCATTGGATGGCGAGATAATCTAACAGGTAGGGATTGAAGACAGAGGTTAGGGGATAATAAAGCTCTTTCCTGATTGTCCCACATCTTTCAAGACACCTGTTGCATGTGAACAATATCTGGTAAACAGGAGGTGCTTAATGAAGCACCACCATTAGAAGTAATAGTTAAGACATCTAGTTCAGTTACTAACCTGGTGCAGCTGGCCTTTTCCATTTTTATTGAGAACACCCTAATCAGAATAACCGTTGTAACTTATCACCCAGAAAATCATAGTGACTGTTCAACTGTCCTCCCAACCCCCAATTCACTCTCCCCTCCAGCTTACTCTACTCTCTAGGATGAGCTTAGTTTAGCCAGTATCAGAGGTGGGCATCTCACTCCCTGTCCAGGAATCTCCAGTGGCTTCTTATTCCCTAAAGTCCCACTTGTTCCTTGGCATCAATATCCCCAGCACCTGGGAGTTCATCTTCCTTTCTTATTAGTCAATTTCCTCTTCTTTTCAGAACAGAATAATTTGCTTTTCCCCAAGTACTTCAGTTAGGAAATGGCAACCCACTCCAGTATTCTTGCCTGGACAATTCCATGGACAGAGGAGCCTGGTGGGCTACAGTCTGTGGGGTCACATAGAGTCAGATACGACTGAGTGACTGAGCATGCGTGCATGCACCCAACTACTTCCTTGCCTTCGTGCCTCCCCAATTTGAGATGTTCTCCTTCTCCTTTTAGCTCTTCCTCATAAACCCTTATCATTCTTCATGGCTCAGCTTACATCATCTTCTCCATAAAATCCAAATTGGAGAGATTTCTCCCTCCTCTGAGTTCTCAAAACACTGACTCTGGGTACATGTAATTGCCCCATAAGAGTATATTCCCCCAACCCTACTCCTCGTTGCTTGCAAATGAAATGCCATCATATACAGGCTTTGATGGTATCATGTTCAGGGGGAAAAGTCTAGCTCTGAGGGGTAAATCATGGGGGATGTGTGTTAGCCATGACAATCTCCTTTCCTTTTGTATGAAGTCCTAGAGCTTGGGGTGAGGGGTTGCAAGAAGAGGAGCACTGAGGGGAGGGGGATCCTTTGCAGAATAAAATTAGGGTGCAAGTGACCATAATATGACTTAAAGACTGAGTCCCATTTGCAATTCACTACCCTAATTCTGTACAGATTCAATAAAACAGAAAGGCTTAGTGTAATAGGAGGCCCATTTCAAGGCTGGTAAAAGTGACTTTTGATAACCAGGCCTGAAAAAGGGCCTGAGAAAGATATTGTTCAGCCAATATTCTTTCTCTTGACACTACCACCTCCTCCATAGGAGGCTTTTACTTTCCTGCCCCACAGATATTGGGATTGGCCTTGTGACTTGCTATGGCTAAGAGAATTTAGGGGCAGGGAAGTGACAGTGAGCAAGTTTGAGCCTATGACTGAAAACCTGTTGAGGGTTTCCATTTACTCCTCAGTTTGCAGCTGGTCCAAGGATGATAGATGCATGGAGCATAGCTGGACTCCACCCACAGCTTGGAACCAAGCCCAGCAGAGCCTAGCGCAAATCATCTGGAGCCAAGCTGACCAACAGACAACTGAGCAAGAAATACATTGCTATATATTGTTGTATATTGCTGAAGTTTGGATGATTTGTTACGCAGCTTTACCGCAGCAATACCTGACTGTTGCTTTGCTCTTTTCCTGTTTCCTACCACCTCTCTCTGTGTGTCTTCTCTCCTTTCTCCTCTGTCTTCTCTTTATCCAAGTATTTCTTTTTCAAAAATTTTTATTGGAGTATAGTTGATTTACAATGCTGCATCCGTTTCAGGTGTACAGCAAAGTAAATCAATTATACATATACATATAGCTATCAAAATATTTCAATTTAAAAAATCAGCTTATCTCTTGGACTGAATTTTAGTTACACACTTTCTCCTTCCAAATATATACACACACACACTCACACACACACACATATATGGCTTTCAATTCATTGTCTCTTTTCAAAAAGAAAGACTTTACTATTAGGACTTCAGGAATCGGTAACCAGGTGACAAAGGCCTTTACAGACTGGAAACGGTTTTATAGGTCCCCTGATTTCACACTTCTCATAGCCTAGGTTGAAACAGACCCCAAGCAATAGCTGATTTTTCAAGAAGACTCAAAATACTGAAAGAAGGGTTTAGCAAAAGGTACATATCTGCTTCATTCCATCATTTACTCTAATGAAGTAGCAGCATGGATTGGTGATTCCAGCCACCCAACCCCTCCTTAAAGTTTGGCCAGCTCCGCAGTCCAAATGGCAGCATGTGTTCGGGAAGATGATTAACGTTAGCAGAAGGCTCCAGAGAATCTCTCAGGAACCTTTTGTTTATTAAATATAAAAATCTATGTTTAAATATAATGTCAAAGGTATGACACAGACCAGCATGATCTAAGACAGACCACTGTCTCCAATCTTCAACANTGGGGTTCTCAAGGCAAGAATACTGAAGTGGTTTGCAATTCCCTTCTCCAGTGGACCACATTCTGTCAGACCTCTCCACCCATCCTCGGTGTCCCCACGGGCATGGCTTTGTTTCATTGAGTTAGACAAGGCTGTTGTCTTAGTGTGACCAGATTGACTAGTTTTCTCTGATTATGGTTTCAGTGTATCTGTCATCTGATGCCTTCTTGCAATACCTACAGTCTTACTTGTGTTTCTGTTACCTTGAATGTGGGTTATCTCTTAACAGCTGCTCCAGCAAAGCGCAGCCGCTGTTCCTTACCTTGGATGAGGGGTATCTCCTCACCACTGCCCCTCCCTCCTAACCTGGAACATGGAATAGCTCCCCTAGGCCCTCCTGTGCCTGCGCAGCCACTGCTCCTTGGATGTGGGGTTGCTCCTCCCGGCCGCCGCCCCTGACCTTGGATGCAGGGTAGCTCCTCTTGGCTGCCATCCCACAGGTTAGAACTCTCTTAATTCTATTTTCATCTTTACCCTCATTCACTTCTTGAGGCAGTGGTTTCTTCACCAGTGGGGAGTTTGGTAGTGTGAACTGTTCTGTTTCAGGACTCCCCTCTTCTGTTGGCTTAGTACTTCATTTTTCCAAGTATTATAAGTCTCTTACCAGCTTATACATCCTCAATTCGGCTCCCTATAGTAGGTTGCTAACATATTTCCTCATCATTTCCCTTGATATTGTGCNTGAACCTTTATCTCCTGCACTGGCAGGCAGATTTTTTACCACCGAGTCACCAGGGAAGCCTGTTTAATTCATGGATATATTTAGTAATTCTTTTTTGGATCAATGAATATGCTTTTTTGTTTTAACTAATTAATGAATAAGCATTGCACCAATCCAGCATTGGTTTGAATCTTAAATCCTTCACCTGTTAACTGTTCAACCTTGGGCAAATAACCAACTTCTCTGATCCTCATTCTCACTTTCTGTGTGATGGGGATAATAAGACAATCCCAAGGGTGGTTATTGAGAGGGTTAAATGAAATAGCTTTTGTAAAGAGTTGAGAGCAAGGTCACCAGAGGATTGGTCCTGCAGAAATGTCCACCTTTCTTTCTCCACTGCAAACAAGACCAGAGTTTTTCCAAGCATGAACCCACTGTAGAATCTAGCATTGAAAGGGACTCCTTGCTACCTGAAGTGTGGTCCAAGGACTAGCACATTAGAATCCCACAGGAGCTTGCTAGAAATAAATAAGCTCAGGCCCCAACCCAGACCTACTGATTAGAATTTCTGGAGGAGAGGACTGGTTACTTGTGAAAGCACCTCTCTCCATCCCAGGTGATTCTTATCATCAAAGAGAAAGTTGAGATGTTGATAGATCAAGCTTGCCCCAGTCCAAGGGTCTATATCTTTCATACTGCTTCAGACACATGGACCCCAGCCCTACGCTGGTGCTTGCTGCCTACTCTGGACTTCTGAACATTGCTGCTAACCTGTTTCCTGCCCATGCTTTCACACCTTCCAGTCCTAGCTGCACTCCACCCACCGCCCCACTGGAATGACAACCACCCACCATGAGATGTCCATGCTGGACCAATCAGCTGGGCTTGGGAGGTCAGGGGAAGCATCTCACCACACAAAGGCCAGAGCCCGGCTGGCTTGCTGACAGTAAGGGGCCTCCTCCCCTCTACTGTGCTCCTGGCTCACCTGCTATACCTGAGGAAACAGCACGGAACCGCATTCTTACTGGCAGTGCAAGGCAGCCTCAGGTCTGAGTCTCAACCATGTCAACACACCCTGAAGACAGAGGCAAAAGAGAGGGTCACTTCCTACTCACCCGTCAAACCCTTTCCAGGCTGATCTATGCCTGTTGCACACTAATCAGCTTTGGTGCCTGGGTGTCACAAAACTGTTTCTTTTTTTTCGTTGTTAAGATATGATTAAACCCTCCAGAAACTGGATCATCTTCCTAGCGGGTGCAGACCTCCCTTTAGTGAGGTGTGGAAGCTGCTTCTCAGTCTCTGTGGTTGTTCTCATTCTGCGTTTTTGGGGAGCTGAAATAAGGGTGCTTTCACACCACCCTCTAAGTCCTGGCTTTGCGCCTCAGCACGCCTGCTTTCCACATCGCTGAGGGACCATCTTTGTCGAGATGACCACCCAAGTGATGGTGCCGGAACATGACTTCAGAATGGCAGTGATCCCACCCGCCATGACGACTCCACCCGGCGCAACATGGGTTTTCGATGTGCATTTCTTAATTAATGCCAAAAAGCATAGAGATGTAAATGAACTTTACAAAGATGCTCATCAAGATGCGGACTGGAAACGGGACATTTTTATCCAGAGCTGTTTATCTTTAAACCTTCACGGCTCTGGCAGACTCTCATATTCTGGTCTAGGAAACTCAATTTCCCAGGCCAAGTTCAAACTTGCTGCCATCTGCTGGCCAACCCTTAACATTACACTTACCTGTATATACTTATATTTTAACCAAGCCCGTTGAAAAGACCCTGATGCTGGGAAAGATTGAGGGCAGGAGGAGAAGGGGACGACAGAGGATGAGATGGCTGGATGGCATCACTGACACAATGGACACGAGTTTGGGTGAACTCCGGGAGCTGGTGATGGACATGGAGGCCTGGCGTGCTGCCGTCCATGGGTTCCAAAGAGTTGGACACGACTGAGCGACTGAAATGAACCGAACCGAACTGATGTGTAACTTAAAACATTTGCTGAAAGTTACAGAAACATGAACTTGGCAGTAATATTCCATCTCAAGGAAATAAACATAAACTGTTTTGCATCAGGTGTTTTAAAAGCTTAAATTGTAAATTAGAGCACAATGAAATTTCCAATCAAAAATTATGTTATACCCTCAATGGATGGATATGTTGCTTCTATTGGGTTTTATGGCTACTACTTCATAATCTGTGAGTTTGGGAAAAATCAAATTCTGAAAGTCAGAGAACATCTCCTGAAGATAGTCAAGCCCATAGTGTATACATTCAAGAAAAAGTGCAGTAGAAACTGCTGCCCACTCAATAGAAGATGCTAGGAAGTCCATTTTCCCTGCCCCACACTGAGAAAGAGCATGCTTGTGTGTGTGTGTGTGTGTGTGTGTGTGAACTGCAAACACGAGAACAATAGGTCATGTGACCTAGCATTGCTAGGTGCGTATGAGAGGGAAGTTGGGTCTATAAAAAATCCGCCCCCCAAAAAAGGAAAAAACACAGATACCTCTGATTTCAAAGATTCTTCTGAGACTCAGTATGGCTTGGGACTGGTTCTAGAATGGGCCCTGAGGTTTACACTAATGGACCCAAAGTCTGGCTGGTGGTTCTTTAGATTGCTCAGAGTTGCCACTGCCCCACAGGACCACAGAGACCCCTTCTGGGCAGGCAGGCAGATTACACTGTAGTCCAGGAAATGTCCCCCTTCTTTGAAAATAGACTTGGTGTCTCTGAGAACTAATGTTTGTCCTTGAGAATAGAAGAGTGTGTGTGTATGAGCGCGCGCGCGCGTGTGTGTTTAAGAGTTGCCTCTTGGACAACTGGTTGCTGGCAGGGATCACCAAAGTCCCCCTTGCCCAGTGACCTGCTGAGCAATCCCCACAGAGTGCATTCATTCTACAAATCCATCCACTAGTATTTACAGAGCAGTCACAGACCCTGTTCTAGGCTCTGGGGGCCACGGCAGTGAACACGGCAGACACTGCTTCCCTTCTCTTGGGTCTTGCCTTCTAGCAGGAGAGAAAGGCAATGTACAAGTGCAGAGACTCAGGAGCAGTAAGGGCTACACAGAAAATAAAACAGGAAATGAGATGGAGTGTGAATGCAGAAGAGAGACTTATTGGACTGGCCATCTTTTTTCTCAAAGGGCAGATACCTAAGTGAAGTGAGGGAGACAGCCCTGTGAAGGTCTGGGGAGAGTGATCCAGGCAGGATAGCAGGTTCAAAAGCCTAGCAGTACGAACTTCTTGGCATGTTTGAAGAACAACAACAACAAAAAATTGCACATCGCATACGTAACCTCAAATAATCATTCCAAAGACCCTAAGAAATAAGTACTAGTATTATCCCCATTTTACAGATGAAGAAACAGGTTTAAAGAGGTTAAGTAACTTGCCCAAGATCATCATCCAGCCAGGAAATAGCAGAGCTAGGCAAGGAACCGGGGTATCTGGCTGCAGAGTCCAGGCTCTTAAGAATTTGAATGGATATGAGAAGCAAGTGCCAGGGATTACCTGGAAGAGCTGTGGGGTGGGAGTGGTGAGTCGGGGTGGAAGATAGAATCCAGGACAAAACCAGCCTTTGGGATAAAGGGTGCTTTCTCTTCCTCTTGGAAAGACTTGTAGAAGAGACTCTTTCATAAGAGGGTGTATCAGAAGGCAGGAAAGGAAAAGCTGTGCCTGGGGGTCTCCAATGAAGTGCATTTGTGTGTCTGTGGGTTTTCTCTTGTATGACTATGGGGACAGTCACACTGACTGTGTCATTTTAAATTCCTCCCCACTTAGACCCATGAGTCTTAACAACCTGGCTCCTTTGTGGAGTTTGAGGGTTTGTGCAGCTCCGTGGGGTACTGGCACGGGTGAGTGGAGCCCTCACACCCTTGCCCCCCCCAGGTAGGTGAGAAGGTCAAGACAGTTGGTTCTCGGGGTCCAGGGGAGAACAGAGAGAGCCCCATGGCCTGCAGCTGAGCTGATCATGAACATAAGGCAAAGAATTTCTTTCCCAAATGTCCTGAGAGAGTATAGCCCTTGGAGGGAGGGTGGTGCCTGGGTCTTACCATCTCATCCTAGAACCTGAGATTCTGGAGAACAGCAGTGTCTTCTGTGACACAGACCAGCCCCCAACCCCCAGCACCTAGTACAGGTTCTGGCAGGCAGCAGGCACTTAGTAAACAGGTGTAATTCGGGTATGTAATACACCTATTGGGAAACTTCTGATGCAAGGGGCAGAAAATTTCTGATTTAAGCCCAAAGAAAACTTCTTTACCCGGTAACAGGAGGGCAAAGGACATGGGGCTTCTACGGTAAACCCAGAGCTCTGCGTTTGTCAGGTATGAGCTCAGGCTTCCATGAATTATTTTCTTTCTCAGGTTAAGATGGTGGCACCAGCTTCAGCCCTCATCCAACCTCCCAAGAGAAAGACAGAGTCCTGGGAATCACTCTGATTGGACCAGCCCTGAGCTAATCACCACGGGCAGCAAAATGCCATATCTTGATTTGGCTCCATCTAGGTCGTGTGGTTCACCGCAGATTCCTGAATCACTGCCCCACACTGACCTCGAGGATGAGCAGAGAGGAAGAGGAAGACCCTCTATGAACACCTTATACTGGGAAGAAGGGGCAAGGGCTGCTGGGGAGGAAATACAAATGATCTATGCCATAGAGACAGGGAGATGGAAATAATAGCAATAGCAAACATTTATAGAGGGCTAGATTTTACTGGGTTGCATTTTGCTTTACAGGTATTAAAGCAGTTCTGACAACAATGCTACGGGCAGGTGGTATCAACCGTCCTCACTTCAAAGAAGAAGGAATTTAGGTTAATTAGCTTTCTCAAGTTCACACAGCCTCAAAGTGGCAGAACCAGGAATCAGACCCAGGCATCCAGCCACAAAGTCCATGCACTCAAGCACAGCCTATGTAAAAATGGCTGAGAAGGGCCAGAAAGGGGATGAGTTAACAGGCAGCCTTGCAGCGGACACCCAGTGCCAAGTACAGCCCTGACCCATAGTAGACGCTGACCACTTGTCAGTTGAAGAAACGGAGCCCTGGTCTCACCCACATGCATTTGACATTCTCAGACTGTAAGTGATTTGATTTCTGGGAAAATACCTAAGACACAGCTTCCATATCTTCTTAGGCTGGAGATTCATGGTGGGGGCTAAAATTTTTATTTTTACGGGAAAATGAAGACGAGATCATGACCAGAAGAAATATCCTCTCCACCCCACCTTACGGAGGAGTCTTATTATCTACCTGGGGAGAAATTTCAGAAATGACTTTTCTGTGGGGTCTCGATACCATTCCTCTCCTCTGCTCTTTTGGGAAAGCTTTCTTCAGATACCATGCCTAAGCTATTTGCCAAACAGTGGATGGGGGCTGCAGGATCCCATGTCCTGGGGACTTGAAGATGGAAGCAGGCACCTGTCCGACAGAGCAGAGGTAAGGGTTCTGGGTCCCAGGGTGGTGGGTACAGAGAAAGCCTGTGATCTGGACTTAGACCCTCCCCTGACCGGCATATCTGCAGTGTGTCTGGAATTGTCAGCCCTGCTGGTTAGTGCGTCTCAGCTACATAGCCCCCGTGCTAGGATCTGAGCTGGACCACCAGGGATGGGAGTGATACCTACAGCACTCACTCATTCATTCATCCACCCACTCACTCACTCCCTTATCAATCCTTTCACCGATACTTATTTGAACACCTACCAAGTTCTAATCTCTCTTCGAGTAGCGAGGGCATTAAAAGAGGAGGACGAAGATTCTTCCCCCACATCCTCCTCCCACAAGATACCTCCTCCTCCTGTGCAGCTGAGACTCTTGAGAAGTCAGGCATTAGCCAAATAATCACACACATCGTTGAAAGGACCAGGAGCTAAGAGAGCAGGTAAGGAGGCAGCTGGCAGGGGTAGGACTGGCAGTGGATGAGGGGGTGACAGCAGACAGCCCCCAGAAGAGACATTTGAGCTGACCTCAGTAGAGCGAGTGGGAGTTCAAGGTGAAGTGGGTTGAGAGGAAAAGCATTCAGGCAGAGACAAGAGACGGGGCAGAAATGATGCAGAGATCAGAGGAGGGAGGAGAGGCGAGGCCAGAGAGATGGGAGAGGACTGACCCTGCAGGACTTTGTAGAATTTGTTGGGAATTTTGTCTTTCCTACTGAAAATCTAGTACTGGGTAATGGAAAGAGATGTGATTCAATTTGTATGTTCCAAAGTCCCACTAGCTGTTATGTGGAAAGCCAGAGAGGATAAAGGAAGAACAATTAAGAGGCTCCTGGAGAAATCCACACAAGAGGTGATGGAGGTTTGGACACGACTGATGGCCTTGGAAAGAGGTCGCATGGGCAGAGTGGAGAAATGGTTAGGACCCAAGTCAACAAGACAGCTCTGTGACCAGAGCAGAAATGCGCCTTCTCCGCACCCCGTCCCATCCAGGACAATCACAAGACTCCACAGACCTGAGACACTTGGCTTTGGAAGCCTTACCCCATAGTCATATAAAATATCCACATCCCATGTCAAACACGGGTTTGCAGGGTTTTTTTGTTTTTTTAGTTTTAATTGAAAATATTTTAATCATTTTTCCTTTCAAATTATCTAGTCCGTGCAAACTATTACATTTAGAATGGATAAGCTACAAGGTCCTAAGGTATAGCACAGGGAACTATACTGTGGACTTAAAATTATTCACCTGAAAGTTGAGAGCTATGTTTTATTCAGCGGAAAGTTTTAGGACTTCAGAGAACTGCTCCAAAGAGGCAAGCAGAGGAGCCAGGTTATATAGAAGTTTTGCAAGAAAGGGCATGCAGTGTGAAGAATAAAAGATTAATTAAAGAAAACCAGATATCCCAAGTTAAGGAACTCAGTGCTTTGCTATATATGGGAAGGTCTGGGCTTACTGAAATCATCCCTTTGATATGCACTCCAGCTCTCTGGGGCCAGTATCCTGTGTTTTCACATCCTGAGTTCCCTTAGAGATCACTGGCTTACCATCCACGGTGGCTGCAATCCCTGATGACTATGACCTCCTTTGTTTACTGATATGGCAGGAAGTATTCCATTTCTCAATACTCAAATCCTGTGACAAACCATAATGGAATAGAATATAAAAAAAGAATGTATATATGTATAACCAAGTCACTTTGCTGTACAGCAGAGATTGGCACACATTGTAAGTGAACTATATTTCAATTTCTTTAAACATGAAAAAAAAGTACTTGTAAAACTAATATTTTTGCAATTTGCTTCTTGGCAATCATCAGGCAAACCCCAAAATCCTAGCCAAGGGAGCAAATCAAACCTACAAATTGTTTCCAATATAATCAAAATGTTTGAATGTTACACTGAATAGTAAATTAAATCGACACCTTCACATAAGCCATATTTGACCTATGACCTGACCTTTGCTGAGGGGAGATTTTCCACATTTCTTTTATTCTGGGTGTGACTATAGTGTTGATTTATTCAATGTACACAATTTTGAAAACACTGCCTTGGCATTTTTTCACTTAAAAAACTTAGATTTCTTGGGGTATCATTTAAATCTAGTAAACTGTATTCTTTTTATGTGCATAATTCTATGGGTTTGACAAACATGTGGAGTTGTGTGTGGCTACGATCAAGATATGAAATATTTTTCTCCCCCACCAGAAGTTCCTGGGAGCCCCTTCTGCACTGAACCCTCCACCCTCCCCGTCCCTGGCAACCGCTGGTGTGATGTCTGTCTCCCGGGTCTTGCCTTGTCTAGGTCCTATGATGGAATCACAGAACGTGGAGCCTTTTGTGCCTGACTTCTTTCACACCCACACGCACACATTGTGCATGTATCATTGGTCCGTTGCTTTTTGTGGCTAGGTAGTGCAACCCACTCCAGTACTCTTGCTGGAAAATCCCATGGACGGAGGAGCCTGGTAGGCTGCAGTCCATGGGGTTGCTAAGAGTCGGACACGACTGAGCAACTTCACTTTAACTTTTCACTTTCATGCATTGGAGAAGGAAATGGCAACCCACTCCAGTACTCTTGCCTGGAGAATCCCAGGGATGGGGGAGGCTTGTGGGCTGCCGTCTATGGGGTCGCACAGGGTCAGACACAACTGAAGTGACTTAGGGGCAGCAGCAGCATTTCCTTGTGTGAAGAATTACCACGAACTTATTTCTTATAAGTTTATTTCTAGAGACGTATCCTCTCACAATTCTGGAGGCCAGGCCCATGCCCCCGCCTCATCTCTGGGAGGTTTATCTCCTCCAGCTTCTGGAGGCGCCAGGGGGTCCCATGGCTTGTGGTTGCATCACTGCAGTCCATCCTCCCGTGGCCTCCTCCTCTCTCCTTCTTGTCCTTGGATCTGGGATTCACTTGAGAATCCAGTGTGAATACATCTGGTGGTGGTATAGTCGCGAAGTAGGATTCAACCCTTTGAGACCCCATAGACTGTCGCTAAGTAGAATTCGACTCTTTAAGACCCCATGGGCTGTAGCCCTCCAGGCTCCTCCATCCATGGAATTTCCCAGGCAAGAATACTGGAGTGGGTTGCCGTTTCCTTCTCCAGGGAATCTTCCCCACCCAGGGACTGAACCTGGGTCTGCAGCATTGCAGGTGGATTCTTTACCAACTGAGCCACCAGCGAATTATATCTGCAAAGATTCTTTTTCCAAAAAAAGGACCCCTTCACAGTTTTAAGGAGCAGCACACAGATATGACCTCTGGGGCTGCCATTTAACCTCCTACATGAGGATAGACCACAGCTTGTCCTCTTCTCTCACCAGCTGATGGGCATTTGTGGTTTCCGGTTTGGGAGGGTATTAACACCCCCCCCCCCACCTCGCTTTCAATACCCACAGATCTTAATACAGACCCATGCTCTCTTTTCTCCTGGCTGCAGGACGAGAGGGTCATTCCTCTACCTGGTAACACAGGACGGCTTCAAAGCATGCTAGTGGCCTGCCCCCCCTGTCCATCTCTGAGCCTCTGTGCCTTGGGACCTGAGCATACCCCAGCCTCACTCCAAGTCTGGTTTTGCCTGCAGCACCAGATGAGTTCGGGTTCAGGCCCTAGTCCCCTGCCCTTGGGGAGTCAAGAACCTTTAGATAAATGGACTTTGGAGAGGCAGAGCCCCAGCAGGGCTGGGGCCTGAATCTCATTTCCCTGGGCTTGCTTCCTGGAACACCAGCCCCCGGCCTCAGGCAAGGCAGTTTCTCTTCCTGTCCCTGTTCCTGTCTTGGTGTCTAGGGCAGGCTCCGGAAGCCAGACACACAGGACACACGGGGTCCTGCGGCACTGCACGCCTCGGCCACCCACCCGGGACCACGACGCGCCGGCCCAGACGGGCGACCAGGACCCGCTGAGGCCTTTTTATCATCGATCTGTAACTTTGTTATCTCCAGTAACAAATGAATAGTCGACACTGCTAATCCCCTCAGACTCCCCCACCGAGCCTGGCTTCTGTTTGGCTACACATGTCCTCCTGTGGGTTCAAAGGAGCCTTTTGTTTAACATCAACATTTGCTTTTGAACTCTTTTCATGTATTTATTTTTCACTGTTTGCATCTGCTTGTCCTTGCCCAGTGTGGGAACACCCGGATGAGAGGCCCTTTGGTTCTAAGGCTTTCCGCCCTGTGAGATTCCACACACCTGGGTGACCCTCACTACCTGCTTCTCTCTCGCTGACTAGGACACCTTCAAGCTCCCTGAGATGAAAGAGTCAATGAACTTGTCTACAAAAAAGGCTTGCTGGTGACCTCACCTGTTCCCTGGGGAAAGCTGCCTGCTCCCCTGCAGGGGAGAAGGATCTTGTCGGGGTTGGGAGTTGGGAGCCACGGGAGGCCCAATTCAATCTTCACCTCCTGCTTGAATTCTATGTCCTTGAACTTCTGCTGTACTGGACCACTAACTCAGCCAGTCACTGCTGTGCAGAGTATAGTCCCTTCCAGGATTCATTCCATCCATTAAAAAAAGTCCCTTTCTGAGACTCACAGGCTTAGAGATCGAACTTACAGTGGTGAGGAAGCAGGATGAGGGGAAAGATTAGGGAGTTTGAGATGGACATGTACACACTGCTACATTTAAAATAGCTAACCAAGGACCTACTGTGCGGCACAGGGAACTCTGCTCAATGTTATGTGGCAGCCTGGATGGGAGGGGAGTTTTGGAGAGAATGGATACATGTATATGTACATGTATATGTCCCTTCGCTGTTCACCTGAAACTATCACAATGTTGTTAATTGGCTATACCCCAACACAAAAGAAAAAGTTTAACAAAAAGGAACAACAACAAAGCCCCTTTCTAACCATCTGTGAGTTGAAATGCCTGGGTTTTTTGCAGGAATTCAAAATCCTAAGAGTCAACTTCTATAGGAGAGATGGAGAAATCTGCCTAGTTTCCTCTCAGTTCAACTTTTATCTTCTCCACTACCCCGGGGGACCTCCTGAATTCTGTGCAGCTTAGTTCACAATGACAGACATGGTTTCTGGGAAGCTGAAAATAGGGTGTTCATCCTTCTCACTAGAGAATTCAGGTGACTGCTTAGACACAGGTAACCTTCCCTCATCTCCTCCACGGAGGAGAAATCCCAGAGGGGTGAGAATCAAGGTGGCTCCAAATGTAATGCGCACCTGCCTCTTTTCTTCCAAGCCACTGCCTCCCACCTAAAGACGTGGCTTCATGTCCATGGGACCCAGACCAAACTTAGCATTATGTGAATGTGAACTTTATGCCAGCCACTTCATATAGTTCCTTGCATTATCATTTTTATCATGAGAAATGGAATATTTCCTGCCATATCTGTCAATAAACAAGGATGTCAGTCATTGAAATTGCAGCCCTCCAGTGTGAAATGATGAGGGCATTTGGGAAGAACACCTGAGATCTAGCAGCCATCAGACCTGATGTGAAGAGCTAACTCACTGGGAAAGACCCCGAGTGAGGCTGGGAAAGACTGAGGGCAGAAGGAGGCAACGGAGAATGAGGTGGTTGGATGGCACCACCGACTCAACGGACATGAGTTTGAGCAAATTCCAGGGGACAGTGAAGGACATGGAAGCCTGGCATGTACCCATGTGCCCATGGGGTCAGAGCTGAACACAACCTAGGGACTGAACAACAGCAAAGCAGGCATCAGAATACAGCCACTCCCTACAGCGAGCCCCAGGGAAGCTGAGAACGTGAAAAACAGAACACTGGCCCCAGATAGCTTAAGTGCATTTCAAAGGAATGACTTCAGTGATCAGTTTGGGATCGTATCTTCCTACATAGACAAAAGTGCTAAATGCCTTACCTTGGGCTATCTAGTTTCTTAAATTAACAATAATCTTTTGATGTTCAGATTACCTGCCCTTTGTTGCAAAACTTCTATATAACCTGATTTCTTCCCCTCGTCTCCTCAGAGCAGTTCTCTGAAGTCCTGAAAACTCTCGAGTAAAACATAACTCTCAACTTTTAGGCTGTGAATATTTTTTAAGTCAACAGCCTCAGTGAAGCAGATATCATTACTTTTTTTAACTGATGAGGAAACACATATGAGATTTAGAGAAATAAAGTGAGGTGTCCAAGACCCTAAAGCTATCCAGCAGTGAGAGGAAATCCGAACTTCTGCCCAATTCTCTGCATCTCTGATGCTCATATTCCTTTCCCAGCCACGCTACCTTCTCTAGCTCTGACAGAATTCACAGTGTGCTTTTGAACAAGATAGGCCCTCTGAGCCTCAGTATCCTTGTCTATGAAGTGGGAATGTTAAGTCTTGCTCCCCAGTGTTCCTGAGAGCTTTAGAAATCAGATTCAGCAGGTAAACAATTTAGCATAATTCCTAGAATATAAATGTTCAGCAAGTAGCACCAACTTCTGTTTTCTAGTAGCAGCATTCAAGCTTTTGATGGTAGGGTCAGATCATAGAATCTTCCAGCTAGACGCACCTCAAGACTATTTTTACAGTCCCCTCACTTTACAGATGAGACAGATGCAGTCGAGGAGTTTAGGTGAACTTCCTGTGGTCAGGCAGTGTGTTAGTGACAGACTGAGATCATGCTCACGCTCTTGCAAGTACAGGTTCAAAAGCATCAACGCTGATTTCTAGAAGAAATGTTTATATCTTGTTCTCTGAGCTTCTTAGCTGCATTCCAGGCTATTCAGGCTTGTTCTTGTTTTGTATCAAATCACAATTGAGGAAAAGTTGTAAAGGAAAGGTAGATATGGATCAACACTCCTTGATCTATGGTTCTCAATATGAGGTCCTTAGAGCAGCATCCGGAGAAGGCAATGGCACCCTACTCCAGTACTCTTGCCTGGAGAATCCCATGGATGGAGGAGCCTGGTGGGTTGTAGTTCATGGGGTCGCTAAGAGTCGGACACGACTGAGTGACTTCATTTTCACTTTTCACTTTCATGCATTGGAGAAGGAAATGGCAACCCACTCCAGTGTTCTTGCCTGGAGAGTCCCAGGGACGGGGGAGCCTGGCGGGCTGCCGTCTATGGGGCTGCACAGAGTCGGACACGACTGAAGCGACGCAGCAGCAGCAGCAGAGCAGCATCACATAGAAACTTGTTAGAAATGTGATTTCTTGGGTCCCCAACCCAGACCTCCTGAGTCAGAAACTCTCTTAAAATGGATCTTATAACAAATATTTCATCTGAAAATACTGTATCCATAAAATACACCAAGAACACAATGTTAAGAGAAAAAGAACAAGAGCTTTTGAAGACTTAAAATGAGAGCCAAGATGGAAAAAACACAAAGAAGGGCTGGAAGGAAAAGTAGAGGAAATTTCTCTGAAAAATGAAATAAAAAGACAAAGAAATGGAATACAGGAAAAAGATAAGAAAATTAAAGAAGCAATCAGGGTAGTAGGTTGGGAGGGTCACCTGACTGGTAGAGAGATCACCATGGGAGGGGTAAGGTTGGGGAGGAGGGGATGGGTCTTGGCCCTGGGACTATCAAAAGTTTGCAGGTTGGGGAGCTGAGAAGGAACCAGCAAGGCAGATTGAGAAAGAGCAGCCATAAAGGTTGGTGTCCCAGAGGCAAGAAAACAAAGAATTTCAAAACTGAAGAGGTAATCAGCTGTGTAAAATGAGTGAGCAAGAGGGATGGGCACTGTTTCAAAGCAACACAGTAAGGAACCACTCACAGTGAGCAAACAAAACACAGGCTTGCAAGCATTTTTTTCAGATAACTCAGGAAACAAAGTAATTTCATGGGCTTTAACATACTGCTTTCTAGCATTTAAAATATCTCCACATTTGTGACAAAGGTTAAAAAGGAAAAAAAAAA
>SJYV01013397.1:639465-650226 GCA_006410875.1 Neotragus pygmaeus | reverse complement strand
TTTTTTTTTCTTTTTACAAATGCGTGACAGTGGACAATACAATGACCGATAGCACAATTTGTTTCCACTGCTTTAATTCCTGGAAAGGCACCAGGAATTTTACCCACCACTGATTTTCCATCAACAGTGCAAATGGCAGCAACACAGCAAAAAAGGCAAATCGTGTCCTGGTACTATTAGGAAAACAGTTTTCATCCTGTGACCCTTAAAGGGATCTCTTAAGACTCCCAGCCTCCACGGACCACCCTTTGAGAACTATACAACAATTAAATGTGCCTAATCTCTGGCTTGGAATAAGAATACCTACCCTGAAGGAGTTCACATTCAATAGGAGAGACAAGCAGGTAAACAAATACATCGTATCCAGTGCTGTAAGAGACCAGATACACCAGTAGTTACAAAAGAGGGAGTAATCAAAATGTCCAGGCATACCTCTAAAAGTTCTCATTCAGTAGGTCTTCAGTGGGATTCAGGAATCTGCATTTTAAACAAGCCCTCTAGGTGATTTGGAAGCACAGGAGAAGGCAATGGCACCCCACTCCAGTACTCTTGCCTGGAAAATCCCATGGATGGAAGAGCCTTGGTGGGCTNTGTTATCTCCAGTAACAAATGAATAGTCGACACTGCTAATCCCCTCAGACTCCCCCACCGAGCCTGGCTTCTGTTTGGCTACACATGTCCTCCTGTGGGTTCAAAGGAGCCTTTTGTTTAACATCAACATTTGCTTTTGAACTCTTTTCATGTATTTATTTTTCACTGTTTGCATCTGCTTGTCCTTGCCCAGTGTGGGAACACCCGGATGAGAGGCCCTTTGGTTCTAAGGCTTTCCGCCCTGTGAGATTCCACACACCTGGGTGACCCTCACTACCTGCTTCTCTCTCGCTGACTAGGACACCTTCAAGCTCCCTGAGATGAAAGAGTCAATGAACTTGTCTACAAAAAAGGCTTGCTGGTGACCTCACCTGTTCCCTGGGGAAAGCTGCCTGCTCCCCTGCAGGGGAGAAGGATCTTGTCGGGGTTGGGAGTTGGGAGCCACGGGAGGCCCAATTCAATCTTCACCTCCTGCTTGAATTCTATGTCCTTGAACTTCTGCTGTACTGGACCACTAACTCAGCCAGTCACTGCTGTGCAGAGTATAGTCCCTTCCAGGATTCATTCCATCCATTAAAAAAAGTCCCTTTCTGAGACTCACAGGCTTAGAGATCGAACTTACAGTGGTGAGGAAGCAGGATGAGGGGAAAGATTAGGGAGTTTGAGATGGACATGTACACACTGCTACATTTAAAATAGCTAACCAAGGACCTACTGTGTGGCACAGGGAACTCTGCTCAATGTTATGTGGCAGCCTGGATGGGAGGGGAGTTTTGGAGAGAATGGATACATGTATATGTACATGTATATGTCCCTTCGCTGTTCACCTGAAACTATCACAATGTTGTTAATTGGCTATACCCCAACACAAAAGAAAAAGTTTAACAAAAAGGAACAACAACAAAGCCCCTTTCTAACCATCTGTGAGTTGAAATGCCTGGGTTTTTTGCAGGAATTCAAAATCCTAAGAGTCAACTTCTATAGGAGAGATGGAGAAATCTGCCTAGTTTCCTCTCAGTTCAACTTTTATCTTCTCCACTACCCCGGGGGACCTCCTGAATTCTGTGCAGCTTAGTTCACAATGACAGACATGGTTTCTGGGAAGCTGAAAATAGGGTGTTCATCCTTCTCACTAGAGAATTCAGGTGACTGCTTAGACACAGGTAACCTTCCCTCATCTCCTCCACGAGGGAGAAATCCCAGAGGGGTGAGAATCAAGGTGGCTCCAAATGTAATGCGCACCTGCCTCTTTTCTTCCAAGCCACTGCCTCCCACCTAAAGACGTGGCTTCATGTCCATGGGACCCAGACCAAACTTAGCATTATGTGAATGTGAACTTTATGCCAGCCACTTCATATAGTTCCTTGCATTATCATTTTTATCATGAGAAATGGAATATTTCCTGCCATATCTGTCAATAAACAAGGATGTCAGTCATTGAAATTGCAGCCCTCCAGTGTGAAATGATGAGGGCATTTGGGAAGAACACCTGAGATCTAGCAGCCATCAGACCTGATGTGAAGAGCTAACTCACTGGGAAAGACCCCGAGTGAGGCTGGGAAAGACTGAGGGCAGAAGGAGGCAACGGAGAATGAGGTGGTTGGATGGCACCACCGACTCAACGGACATGAGTTTGAGCAAATTCCAGGGGACAGTGAAGGACAGGGAAGCCTGGCATGTACCCATGTGCCCATGGGGTCAGAGCTGAACACAACCTAGGGACTGAACAACAGCAAAGCAGGCATCAGAATACAGCCACTCCCTACAGCGAGCCCCAGGGAAGCCGAGAACGTGAAAAACAGAACACTGGCCCCAGATAGCTTAAGTGCATTTCAAAGGAATGACTTCAGTGATCAGTTTGGGATCGTATCTTCCTACATAGACAAAAGTGCTAAATGCCTTACCTTGGGCTATCTAGTTTCTTAAATTAACAATAATCTTTTGATGTTCAGATTACCTGCCCTTTGTTGCAAAACTTCTATATAACCTGATTTCTTCCCCTCGTCTCCTCAGAGCAGTTCTCTGAAGTCCTGAAAACTCTCGAGTAAAACATAACTCTCAACTTTTAGGCTGTGAATATTTTTTAAGTCAACAGCCTCAGTGAAGCAGATATCATTACTTTTTTTAACTGATGAGGAAACACATATGAGATTTAGAGAAATAAAGTGAGGTGTCCAAGACCCTAAAGCTATCCAGCAGTGAGAGGAAATCCGAACTTCTGCCCAAGTCTCTGCATCTCTGATGCTCATATTCCTTTCCCAGCCACGCTACCTTCTCTAGCTCTGACAGAATTCACAGTGTGCTTTTGAACAAGATAGGCCCTCTGAGCCTCAGTATCCTTGTCTATGAAGTGGGAATGTTAAGTCTTGCTCCCCAGTGTTCCTGAGAGCTTTAGAAATCAGATTCAGCAGGTAAACAATTTAGCATAATTCCTAGAATATAAATGTTCAGCAAGTAGCACCAACTTCTGTTTTCTAGTAGCAGCATTCAAGCTTTTGATGGTAGGGTCAGATCATAGAATCTTCCAGCTAGACGCACCTCAAGACTATTTTTACAGTCCCCTCACTTTACAGATGAGACAGATACAGTCGAGGAGTTTAGGTGAACTTCCTGTGGTCAGGCAGTGTGTTAGTGACAGACTGAGATCATGCTCACGCTCTTGCAAGTACAGGTTCAAAAGCATCAACGCTGATTTCTAGAAGAAATGTTTATATCTTGTTCTCTGAGCTTCTTAGCTGCATTCCAGGCTATTCAGGCTTGTTCTTGTTTTGTATCAAATCACAATTGAGGAAAAGTTGTAAAGGAAAGGTAGATATGGATCAACACTCCTTGATCTATGGTTCTCAATATGAGGTCCTTAGAGCAGCATCCGGAGAAGGCAATGGCACCCTACTCCAGTACTCTTGCCTGGAGAATCCCATGGATGGAGGAGCCTGGTGGGTTGTAGTTCATGGGGTCGCTAAGAGTCGGACACGACTGAGTGACTTCATTTTCACTTTTCACTTTCATGCATTGGAGAAGGAAATGGCAACCCACTCCAGTGTTCTTGCCTGGAGAGTCCCAGGGACGGGGGAGCCTGGCGGGCTGCCGTCTATGGGGCTGCACAGAGTCGGACACGACTGAAGCGACGCAGCAGCAGCAGCAGAGCAGCATCACATAGAAACTTGTTAGAAATGTGATTTCTTGGGTCCCCAACCCAGACCTCCTGAGTCAGAAACTCTCTTAAAATGGATCTTATAACAAATATTTCATCTGAAAATACTGTATCCATAAAATACACCAAGAACACAATGTTAAGAGAAAAAGAACAAGAGCTTTTGAAGACTTAAAATGAGAGCCAAGATGGAAAAAACACAAAGAAGGGCTGGAAGGAAAAGTAGAGGAAATTTCTCTGAAAAATGAAATAAAAAGACAAAGAAATGGAATACAGGAAAAAGATAAGAAAATTAAAGAAGCAATCAGGGTAGTAGGTTGGGAGGGTCACCTGACTGGTAGAGAGATCACCATGGGAGGGGTAAGGTTGGGGAGGAGGGGATGGGTCTTGGCCCTGGGACTATCAAAAGTTTGCAGGTTGGGGAGCTGAGAAGGAACCAGCAAGGCAGATTGAGAAAGAGCAGCCATAAAGGTTGGTGTCCCAGAGGCAAGAAAACAAAGAATTTCAAAACTGAAGAGGTAATCAGCTGTGTAAAATGAGTGAGCAAGAGGGATGGGCACTGTTTCAAAGCAACACAGTAAGGAACCACTCACAGTGAGCAAACAAAACACAGGCTTGCAAGCATTTTTTTCAGATAACTCAGGAAACAAAGTAATTTCATGGGCTTTAACATACTGCTTTCTAGCATTTAAAATATCTCCACATTTGTGACAAAGGTTAAAAAGGAAAAAAAAAACACAAAAGCAAAGTTTTTTTGTACTGATCCCCAAAGCCAAGTCTTTCTCTGCTTGTCCTCAGTGACCCAGTCTCCGGGGATTATGCCCAAAGCTCTGCTCTCCACACACACTTGGCGAGTGTTCAGACCACATGATAGACAAAGTTAAACATCACGTTCCAAAAAAAGACTCCTTGGTTTGGTTGAAATACTACCAGAGCGGGGTGTGGTTTTGTGTGTATGTGTACGTGTACACACCTTTGGGTCCGTAACATTTCTGATGATCTAGTTTGTTTCTCTGATCACCTTGAGTCTACAGCCCTGTCCCCTAGAAGGACCATGTGCATCGTTTGCTCCAGTTGGACCTACAATCACAGGAAGGAGAAAACACAGTCTTCCTAGAGGCAGGCCAGAGAAGCAGAGAAACTTAAGGTGAAGGGTCTGCCTCTCTCAGCTCTGAGAGTTGTCTGTGAATGTCATTAGCAGCTGGACACCACTTATTTTTTAGGTTTCTGTTTCTGAATTTGCAGAACTGCACAGGAGTAAGGGAACCCAATTAAAAGTAGGTTCCCTTTGCCCCAATCTGAGTTTTAGAACTCTTTCAGCATTCCTCTGACTCCTGGGTACAGCAATGCACCAAAGACGCTCGAAGAACTCTGGATGTTATGATCCGTGATCATGTAATGTAGGCTTCTGTGTCTTGTAAATATGACTGCATGTGAACATTTTGATCTTAAGCCACTTCATCTGCACAGACAGCAGACTCTGATGAGTCCATTTGCAATTTGGTATAGAAGGTCTTCTCAAGGGTAGAAATCTTGACCCTGTGCTTCAAAAACAATAAGCCTAATTCTCAAACCATTTGTGAGTTAATGCTGACCTGGAAATAGTGAGGTTAGTCAAAAACTATCACTTTCACTAAGTGAAAAGGATGCTGCTGCTGCTAAGTCGCTTCATTTGTGTCCGACTCTGTGCAACCCCATAGACGGCAGCCCACCAGGCTCCCCCGTCCCTGGGATTCTTCAGGCAAGAACNAAAACTATCACTTTCACTAAGTGAAAAGGATGCTGCTGCTGCTAAGTCGCTTCATTTGTGTCCGACTCTGTGCAACCCCATAGACGGCAGCCCACCAGGCTCCCCCGTCCCTGGGATTCTTCAGGCAAGAACACTGGAGTGGGTTGCCATTTCCTTCTCCAAGTGAAGAGGCATGTTACCTTTTTTGTAAATCGCTCCCATTTCTGTCTGGGCATAAGCAAGGCCCTCGCCATTCCAGGTGGGGTCTCTAGACCTCAGTCCCCGTGCTGCAGCATTGTTGAAATACAGGGTCTCAAGACACACACAAACGGACCTACAGAATCAGCCTCGAATTGTAACCCCTTCCCCTGCAGGATCCTAGCATAAAGTTTGAGAAACACGGCTTAAACAGGGACTGTTGGCGAGGTGGGTGGGGCTTGGACCTCTTTTCTACATATGCTCCTCCCTCTGAGATCTCATCAGGCTGGTGGCGTCGAACCCCATCTATATATGACTGACTCCCAAATGTGTGTCTCCAGCACAGATGGCCCTGAGCTCTGGTTCTGGTTATCTAGCTGCTCACTTGCCTTTCTAATTGAAGTCTAGTAGGTGTCTCAGAATGAAGCTATGTGACTCTTCACTCTTGAAGCCTTCCTCCAGCTGCATCCCAGGGGGCGGGGAGACAGGACATGCCTTAAAGCAGCAGAGTGGCAAGAAATTGCTGGGTGGGCACCAGGGTCCCTACACGGCTCCTGCCTCCCTCAACCTTGCTTCTCCATCCCAGCCTCCAGAAAGCTCGGCTCTTCTGAAGCGAGACTCTCTCTGGAAGCTTCCCAGACCCCACGTGGGTCAAGTCCTCCTGGAGTATGGGAATCCCAGTCACAGTCTGCTTCCCGATGGGCTTTCCTGGAGAGGGACTGTCGTCATCTCTCGATCACCAGGAGCTCACAGCACCTCACCCTGCCCTCTGAATGTGTGCCAAGGGATTACTGCAAAGTGGCTGAAAGGGACCCCAAGAAAGACAACAGGGGCAGGCCTCAGTTTCTCGGCTGGCTGCACAAGATTGTGAAGTGATGGTACTCCCACTCAAGATAGCAAAGCACTCGTTAAAAACAACAGATTTTTATACTGAACATCACCTACTCAGTACTTCTAGGACACAGTAATTCTCATCCATAGATGATGTCCCTGGAGGATCTTTCTTTTTTTGATGGTCAGATTCCATCATCTCTGGGCTCGAGATGGTGACATTTTCAGCTGTGATTTAGTTGCTAAGTCATATCCGACTCTGTGATTCTGATGGGACGTCTTAGGCAAGGATATTGGAGTGGGTAGCTGTTTCTTTCTCCAGAGGATCTTCCGACCCGGGGATCAAACCAGAGTCTCCTGTATTGGCGGGTGGATTCTTTAGCACTGAGCCATCAGGGAAGGACTGACATTTTCAGTAGGAGCACTTTAATACATAGACATGGATATGAAAGTTAAAGTCGCTCAGTTGCGACCCCATGGAGTATACATTTCATGGAATTCTCCAGGCCAGAATACTGGAGTGGGCAGCCTTTTCCTTCTCCAAGGGATCTTTCCAACCAAGGGATCAAACCCAGGTCTACCATATTGCAGGCAGATTCTTTACCAGCTGAAGCCAAGGGAGGCCCAAGAATACTGGAGAAGGTAGCCTATTCCCTCTCCAGCAGATCTTCCCAACCCAGGGATAGAAGTGGGGTGTCCTGCATTGCAGGTGGCTTCTCTACCAACTGAGCTATCAGGGAAGCCCGTGACCTGCATATACATATATTGAATACTTGAACTTAGTTTTGCTTCTTTCTGTCCCACCAGCAAAGTGCCATCAATAGCAGAATTTTATTACTGTATCTGCAGTTCCTGGCTGATGTAGAGCTAAATTAACTCATTCAGCAAAGTTAATACTGTACTCGGAGAAGGCAATGGCAACCCACTCCAGTATTCTTGCCTGGAGAATCCCAGGGAGAGAGGAGCCTGCTGGGCTGCTGTCTATGGGGTTGCAGAGTTGGACACACCTGACGCGACTTAGCAGCAGCAGTAGCAATACTGTACTGAGTAAAGGGCAGAGGCCAGGAATCTTAGCAAACAGAAGGTCCCCCTACAAGGATATGAAGTGCAGAGAGAACTGTTCCCCTTAACAGACATGGCAGAACATTCTACCTACGGGACCCTGGTAGCCTGTTAAAATTTATACACAATCTCAGGACAATTCCTACTGCTCCCGTGGTTCCATTACACTAGGACCTGCCTGGACTATGCTCCCCGCCTTCATCCAGCCTCTCCACTCCTCACACATCCACACAGGCACGTCTACCTGGTAAAATCCTGGACCCCTCACTCTTTTGACATGGTTCAAATGCTTCTATCTCGATGCTGCTCCCCTAGATGTTGGTACTGCCTCTGAACCCTGGCCTGCCTGCAGGTCCAGAAGCCCTACGTTTGAACATGGTTTTGCTACTTACAGCTGCAGAACCCTAAAAATGTCCTTTCATCGATGAAATTACGGCAACAGTGGCAAGACTTTCCTATTATAATCCCGGTTGCAAGTAATATGAACCTATTCAAGTTTACTGAAGCACTGAATGGATGAGTTCTCGTGGTACTTAAGGCAGGAATATAGTCAAGCTTCAGAAAGGGGTGGAACTGGGAATGTTCCCTCTTTAGAAGTTTGCTTCATTTTTCTTCCTGCAAACATGTTCTTTGCTTCTCAGTGGATGCGTCAGAGTTGCTACGTCAAAACAAGCTCCCTGCAATCTCCTGTTTGCTTCTTGCCCAATACCCTGCAGAAAGCAAATGTCTCTCCAGCGGTCCTGAGGCTATCAGTTGCTGGGTGTAGGGGGTGGGTGTGGTAAGCAGAGTCAGAGTTTCTGAGAGCCTATTGGGCAGAAGGGGCCCTTCTAGGGATGGCTGGAAGGCTAGAGGAGATAGAAGCGGTTTTGGTGCTCTGACTCATCTGAGAATCCTTTTCAAAACTGCCTATTAAATGGACTCAAGAGATTTGAGGAATATGAAATATTTCAAGTAAAGCCTTTAGCACAGAGAATACAGTTAATACATTTTACTACAGAACTTACTGCTTGTAGCCCTCTAGAGCAGCTGCCTGGCACCTAGTCCTTATCCTAGCAACCTCAAATTCCTTACTAGGGAAATATTTCTCCCCCTGTTGGTTCTAAATCCAGGCTTGCCTGTGGCCACAGAAGCCAAAGGGCCTCTGTGTTTAGTTGGCCAGTCATGCTTGACTCTCTGCAACCCCATGGGCTGTAGCCCGCCAGGCTTCTCTGTCCATTCAGATTCTCCAGACAAGAATACTGCAGTGGGTTGCCATGCCCTCCAAGAAGTTCCTTTTAACTGACCCTTCCTCTAAGTGCATCGGACAGGCAAGCGACCTGGGCTCACACTGCCAGTTGCTGTCATCTGCAAGTTGAATCTAGAGCAGCTGACTTAAGGATTAAAGAGGTTAGGCTCACAGTAGTGGCTCTCTGGGCAGACCATTCCTACAATCCAGGGTTCCTTAGTTCACAAGAGCTGCCCTCCTTAGAAAGATGATCCAGTCTTCCCATCGGAACGATGAGTTTCTGCTACTCTTACAAAATCCCTTTTCCCTAAGTTAACCAGGATTGGTTTCTGACTTAACTCTTGCTAACTCTAATAACCACTATTGTATTGAAGGTGTAAAATTTTACATCTTTGAAGTATTAAATACAAAACCACCATATCGCTGTTTTCTTGAATGAGCAGCAAGAAAAAAAAAAAAAAAAGCCTGAAGACCATGATCTTGGAGGACTCAGACCAAGTGGCCTCCTGTTTCTCTCCAGAGTTGTGTAATTTATGTGTAAAGCTTGGCCAGAGGGAGCAAGAACATTAACCAAGAGGCCATGACACTACATTAATAGTGAAAACAAACAAACACCTTGAAACTGGATAGCACGTCCAAGTGAATAAAGCATTTTCAATCCATAGTCACATTTGGGCTTTTCACCTTCTCTGGGGCTCTATCTTTCTCAGCTGTGAAGTGAGGATTGACATAGAATGGCTATTCCCTATAAAGCTCCTTAGGGAGACAGAGCCTGTAACAGTACCAGCCCCTAGTAACCTGAGTCCCTGCCCCTTCATGACTCAGACATCGAGTGTGCCCCTCGAGCATGCCTCTGGGGCACCTGGATCCACTTCTGAAGCCCAGCTCTGCTAAATTTCGTGTACGACTTTGGGCAAGTCCTGAGCCTGTGTCATCTCTGATACAAGCACATTAGCTCACAGTGTCATGCGGAGGATTAAATCATGGCTACAAAACAATTCAAGGGGGTTAATTGCCTCTCCCCTTGTCCCTCAGCCCAAGACGGTTCATCATCTTAGCTGACTTCTGAAAACCCCCATCCAGGACTCAAAAATGAAAGAAACCTGAATACTATTCTATAGATTCGTATCCAATAAATTATTGAAACTGTAATCTAGAAAGCTTTTAGGAAGGGCCCTGCTATGAACTAAATGGTTTTCCCCTAAATTTCATGTTGAAGCCTAACTTTCAATCTGACTGTATCCGGAGATATGGCTTTAGGAGTTAATTAAGGATTGGGTCCTAAACAAAAAGGGACTATGGTCTTAAGAAGATACAGGTATCTCTATGCTGTGAAAGCACACAGCAAAAGATGGCCCCACCTGCAAACCAGTTAAGTGTCCTCACAAGAGCCTAACCATGTTGGCACCTTGATCTCGGATTTCTGGCCTTTAGAAATGTGAGAAAATAAGTTTGTTTTAAGCCCTGAAGTATTTTCTTATGGCAGCCTAAGCAGACAGACAAGTCCTTCGTCAAAATTTTTAGGAAAACAGCCATGCCCTGAATAAGTTCAGCGCCTAGAACACTACTTGCTGCTTTAACACTCCTAGCTGTGTCTTAACTAATTCCAACTTCTAGCACTACTCAGAAATAATAAGGATGGATATTCATGCTTCTAAGCAAATATGTGCATATTCCATTATCCTTCACCTGACCTTCTTCCCAAAGATCACATTTGCACCTTTGGAATCTTACCAGCTGACAACCCTTAGAGCTACTCTCTAAGATAATCAATGATTAAAGTTACAATGATTGTTTCTGAGTCACAATTATTTTCCAAAGCTTTTCATTATTATATCAAAGTATCTGAATTAAGAATTTAGCTGTGAAGGTTTAAGGAACAGGGGAAAATCACAATCACTGACTTTGTGTTGTGTGGTGAGGACAAAGAGAACATCCTTGCAGGGAGAAAGCTTAATTTCAGGAAAAAAG
>SJYV01013397.1:616848-638506 GCA_006410875.1 Neotragus pygmaeus | reverse complement strand
TGTGCATATTCCATTATCCTTCACCTGACCTTCTTCCCAAAGATCACATTTGCACCTTTGGAATCTTACCAGCTGACAACCCTTAGAGCTACTCTCTAAGATAATCAATGATTAAAGTTACAATGATTGTTTCTGAGTCACAATTATTTTCCAAAGCTTTTCATTATTATATCAAAGTATCTGAATTAAGAATTTAGCTGTGAAGGTTTAAGGAATAGGGGAAAATCACAATCACTGACTTTGTGTTGTGTGGTGAGGACAAAGAGAACATCCTTGCAGGGAGAAAGCTTAATTTCAGGAAAAAAGTACAGCTGTCAAAATTCGCTCAACAGGCCACTGGGAATGACCTCATCACAGTCTACTTTCTTATGTGAAGAAGACGGGAGCTGGGGGCGCAGGGATGGTGGTGGTTTCTGGATCAACAGTTTGGGATTTCAGCATCAGCAGAAATGATCCACCAGGCAAAGATGCCAGAAATGAACGACCTGCATGCTGACTGCACTCAATGAGCAGGGTCGTGGAATACAAGGAGGTGAGAAGCAGGGACTACAGCTGATCGGGCCAGAAAGAATTTAATACACACCTGAACTTCATACTTATCCTTTAAAAAATGTGTCATAGAATTTCACATTTTAAAGTGCTACTTCCCCCAAAGCAAAACATTCTATAAATTCTGTTAAAAAAAAACAACAAAAACTTGAGTTCAGCATGAATGTTTCTTGTTAAGAGTTGAAACCCTGTTCCTTTTCTGGATTAGATAATATTCACCTGTCTTTTACTTAAACCAAGATAAGTCATGACTTTTTACATATGTGTGCGTAACACCTTAAAGTATTTGCTGAACACCTGCATGCCAGGCACATAGACGACGTACCCTTAACACACAGAACTGCGAGTAATTGTCCAGTCTTGCAGGTTCTCGCCAGGGCTGTGTATTCTGTCTCCAAGCCTACAGCTTTAGGGTCTGACCATAAGTCAAAATTAATCCTTTCCTTTGTACCTTATATACATCAACTTAATCGTTGCCCTCATTGTCGTCTAGCACTAAACTAGGGAAAGAGATTTTTCTTTGGGAAGAAGACTTAACTACTGGGATCCTTCACCACTAGCATCTGATGTAGCTTCCCGTCTGTATCTTTTAAACTGGCAACCACTTAGGGATCCAAGGACAAAAAACATATACATATACACTGATCTTTCATTAGGTTGCTTAGAAAGTGATCACACACTCTTTATATATTATTATTCTCATTTAAATTCTAAAGGAGCTATTACTTATCTATAGATGAGAGTCTGGAACTGACAAGTATACACTGCTATATTTATCACAGATAACCAACAAGACCTACTGTTAAAAAAATAATAAATTATTTTTTAAAGGAAGCTATTACCAATCCTAGCCATTGAAAGTCTCACCATTCACACCCCAACTAAATAATTTATTTAACAATCACTATTTTCAGAAGATGTCTTTAGCAAAATTGTGATAACCTGGCTTACGTTTTTTTCTTTTAGGGGATGTCAGATAAATGAACTTGCTATGATTTAAAAAATCCGTAACAACCTCCTCCTTTACTGCTTCCCTATTGAACAAAGTGGGCTTCCTTCCTAAGTCAGTCGGTAAAGAATCTGCTTACAGTGCAGGAGACCCAGGTTTGATTCCTAGGTTGGGAAGATCCCCTGAAGAAGGAAATGGCAACCCACTCCAGTATTCTTGCTCAGAGAATCCCATGACAGAGGAGACTACAGGCCATAGGGTCACAAGAGTTGGCCACAACTTAGCAACTAAACCACCATTAAACAAAGTATGCTTTAAGCATACTCAAGAGCCCCCAACAAAAAGCACAAACCATTCTATGTTCTTTCATACACCAGGCCCAAATGATAACCTAATACTAGAAAAGCAAGCTGTCATTAAATAATGCTCTCCAAATCATGTTGTGATTAGTTCAAAATGTTCCTGAATTAGGAGACAACTCGAGCTGTCCAAAGTCCATTTCCCCATTTACAAGGATGAGAAAAAAAACCCTCTCAAAAAAAAACTTTCTTTTTAAAGCACTATCTAGTTAAAAATGCAAAAAAGAAAAATAAAATCAGTATAGTTATTACTTTGATGTGATGAAGCTTAGACAGCAAGGTAAAACTATAAACAGACAACTTTAAGTATTCTGAAATCAATGATAATAACACATGTATCAGGCATGTCCAACAGAACACTTTTACAATGGTTTACATTTCCTTTTTATTTATTTCTTGAAACTGCCCGTATTGCAGGTTTCTCATGGATGAAATATGGAACTGAGCAGATTCTTTTTTCTACAAAATTATGGTATAAACTTGCTCAATCTTCTATCTTATTGCTAATAAACCTTACAGGCGCACAGTTTGTAAAATAAACCCCTTCAGGACTGAATGCATAGAGCATGCTGCAAGGTACAAGAAATAAGCTAAAAATGAGCATATAAACCTACATCTGGACCAACACAGTACTGAATGCTGGCAAACATTTATCACAACACAGGGAAAAATTAATAAAAGGAAATACAGTTCAGTCCTGAAAGGGTTAAATAGAAACCCTAATATATTATTGTTTCTAACCATCCATCCCACGTTACAGTGCTTGAAAACAAAGTCAAAAGTCTGGCACAGAAAATTACACACATTTGTTCAGTATTCATCAGAAACACAGCTGCTTTTGAAATCAAAAGTAAGTAACTTAGTTAATAATTGAGTAACATTTTGATTCAAAAAAGAACCCCACCACCCCCACCCCCCGCATGGATTATCTGATTAAACATGAAAAGTTTAGTTCTTAAAAACTGTTGACAATTTCCTGTAAGGGCACAGACAGTACTAGTTTCATTTAAAAAAAATAATAATGACCAGTTAATATCACAAATAAGTCTGTGCAGTAATTGTGACAAATATTTTACCAGTTAATACGCACATATGGATATCTTTACTTGTCATGGTTTAAGAAAAGTCAGCAGCAGATTATACTAGTGTTCAACTCTGAAACCATTCAAAATAAAAAGGGCATTTTATATTTATAGCTTTTTGTTTGCCTTCTCAATCTATGTAATCAATTAAAACAATATATTAGATAAGAGACAGCTTCTATGCATATTTTCAGAAACTGCATAGAATCATAAAAGCATAGGATATACTTCTAATACATGACTTTAAAAAAAAAAAAAAAACTTGAACATACTATACTTTAACTGAAGTGGTTACCATTCTGAGAGCCTTTATGAGGGAAACCGATCAGCATCTCTAATAATGCCACAATTGGAGGAAGGGCCACGTTCTACAATACTATAACTGGAGGACGAGGCTCCTGTAAATTATACACTGAAAATAATTCACAAAAAATTTTTAAGCAGCTGACAAAAGAACTACTGATAAACGATAAGCCATAACAGACAAATCATTTCAGTTTATGGTATGTAGAATGGCATAAAACAGTGGCAGGGGGTGGGGGTGGGGGCCTGTAAGAGTAAACTCTTAAATCTTAAAAAGAGAACCAACAATGAAAAGGGTTTACAGTCTAATATTTCAATTATCTTATTAAAATAAACAGAGCCAAAATTAGACATAGTTAAACAGTAAAAAAGCAAAAGTTCATTTTAATAAAGTCATAAACTTGAAGAAAAATATTTTGAGTTGCAATGCTGGGTAGGAATAGTTTGTGCTTCAAAAGCATCTTATTTGTTATCAGTTAATTTAATATAAATTGGTAACTGAATAACAAACTCGGGAAGTGGAGGAAACCTGTGGCCCATTTCAGCAGCACGGAAAACATTTCTGCGCTCTGAACAAAAAGCACTGTGTGAAGGCTACTTCCAGACTCAACAGAGAGCAGAATAAATACTATTCAGAAATAAGCAAGTTTGCAAGAAAAAGCCAGTAAACAGTTAAAACAAAGAAAGATAAGGCCACAAAGAATTCTGCCCTTGGTCACTGAAACAGATTTAAAGTATGAGGCAGGATTAGCTTACAAGAGAAGCTAGTGACGGGAGCAGACTTAGAGAGAAAGGCTATATATAGCATAATGCAGCCTGTAGTAATTAAAAAGGCTTGCAGTAAAGAAAAGACCACAATAACTTTAACTACGTGTTTTACAAATGACTTCGCCCTTGAAAACTGAGGAAAAAGCGATTTCAAGATGTTAGGAACTCTATTTACAATGGCATAGTCTGAGCAAAAGAATGAGTAATGAAGATTTATCAAAGCTGTCGGGTGGAAATGGGGGGAAGCTACTAATGATGATGTTTTAAAAAGCCTACGGGTGGAAACTTTTCAAAATAGCCCAGGACACCAAAAAGACAATTTCTGTACGGAAAGATATGCAGGAAGTTACAGTTTTGCATCCTTAAGGTACTTGTGGCTTCTGTTTTATGGGACAGTAAAAGCTTACCACAATCTAGAGGTAGTTTTTACTCGAAGAAAGATGATTGTATTACTAGACCATGTCCTGTAACATTACACACACAGATCCTGTACTAAATGTAGCCCAATGAGTCTGCCGCAATTTCTAAGAAACCAAACAACGGTATAACCAGAGTGTAGGAACAAAACCAATGTAAAAGAGGTGAGACCAGCACAGATAGGCAGCACACAATCCGGAATGCAATCAAACCTTAAATGGAGAAGAAATGCTTTCTGAGTAGGTGACATTTGTGAAGACACTCAGTGTTGGGGAAGAGAAGACAAAAAAAGGGAAAGAAATGGAAAGATAAATTACATTTGCATTTTTACAATCTTACAACTATCCACTTCTAAAGTATTGTCTTCCAGCTATTTTAGTTGGTCATCTAGTAAAAGCATCCTGTTTCAGGGTTACAGTGATGTTTTGACCTAGGCTACCCCCCCACCAAAAAAAAGTAAATAAAACCATGCTTTTGCTGAGATTTTTCCTCATTACACAATAAGGGCACCATCTACCAACTGGTAGCAAACACTTAGCATGATACTTTTTTGTTATCATATGCCAACAAGGCAGAAAAACACCCTGCTGAATGAAATCACTGGGAATATTCCAAGTTCAAAATAAAATGTTTAACTTACACATAATACAAATTATGTACAAGATAAGGAGGGGGAGGAAACCTGAACAAATGTTGACTGAGTAGATACATTTCTACACAGGAAAAGGGGAGGGAACACTGTAAAAACCAACATGTTCCATGCCATTAACTCATTAATGACTAAATGGCCACATTTAATTTCAGGTTAATGTTAGAACCTCTTAGATTACCACTATAAATACATTTTTAAAAAAAGTAACAGAGAAATAACTATCAACGGTATTTGAGAATAGAGACTAAGTACATTGAATGTATTGCAGGCAAGGCAGAGGCATTTTTTTTTTAAAGCTTTTGCACAGACTTCATATAATCTTAAAAGAAATACGAATGCAGGCCTTTACAAGATTTGACTTGCTGAAATCAAAACACCTTCCATTCAAGAAAAGTCATAAGACTTCAGCTTTTTAAAAAATAATAAAAGAACAGTTCCAGCCTTGGACCAGAAAGACCTGGAAGAGTATGGTAATTAGATTAAACAACCATGGTCAGGCTTGGAACCTGAATGTACTTAAGAGCAAAAGCTCAAAGTGGGTGGGGAGGAGAACGACCTATTTGGTAACAAAGGTGTATTATATGTGATATAAAAAAGGTATGGTGAAAATGTACCTTTTACTAAAGCTTATACAAGTTCCTTGGTCCATAAAAACTATGTTAGATTTTTGTCTTCTAGTTTGATTAACTTTTTTTTTGAGGACTTCCCTGGTGGCTCAGACAGTAAAGCGTCTGTCTACAATGCGGGAGACCCAGGCTCGATCCCTGGGTCGGGAAGATCCCCCGGAGAAGGAAATGGCAATCCACTCCAGTTCTATTGCCTGGAAAATCCCATGGACAGAGGAGCCTGGTAGGCCACAGTCCATGGGGTCGCAAAGAGTCGAACACGACTGAGCGACTTCACTTTGATTAACTTTTACTCCAGCCACATCTCTATTTCTCGCCCATTTAAACAAAATCAAACAAAAACCAACCAAACAAAAATAACAGCTGAAAAAAACTGATTTCCAGAAGTTTGTACAAGTTTTTTGTTGTTTGTTTGTTTTGTTTTACTGTGGCTTCTGCACTTCAAATCAGCACTTGCAGGTAATGGGGTTTTTGAATAGTATAACCTGGTATGAAAAGTTTTCCCAAGAAACCACAAAAGATTGTTCATTTTTTTCTTTCTTTTTTTTCTGTCAACATTTTGCCGCACTCAAGTCAGTATAAGTCCTAGCAAAAAGACGGTAGTTAGGATACAACTGTTGCTGTAGATGATGTGACATTGGTTGAATTTGTGCTGACGTTTGTGTAATTTCCCTCGCTGTTTGTGTTTGATTCATTAGGGGGCACTTGGCTTGAGTTGGNAGGAGATATGAGAGATAGAGGAAACACGTATCAGTCAGATTCAGGATATGGAAATTGCATAGGAAAAATCACCTAATTTCAACAAATAAAAACACAGGGGAAAAAAAAAAAGGCTAGTAGAAAGAACAGAAACTATTTCAGGTTAAAATATATGAACCCTGTTTGGATCCAAGTTTGAACAAGCCAACTACTGAAGACAACAAAACAACAAAAACACAACTGTAAAAAAGGTATTTTGAGACAGTATGATCAATCTGCACAGGGACTGGCCAGTAGATGGCATTAGTGAACTATCATCAACTTTTGTTGGGTATAATGAGGTTTAAAAGGAAAAATTTCTGTTAAGAGTCACTACTACAGAAATGATTGAAAGGACAGGATGTCTAAAACTTACATTAAAAAATTCCAGCGACTGCAGGAGGAAGAAGAGTTGGTGGTGACAGAAATGATAAAATAGAATTGGTAAAATCTGTTGAGGTCTGGTGATTGGTCACCTTATATCAACACTACCCCTTTCATGTAAGTTTGGAAGTTTTCATAATAAAAAGTCAAAAGAAAAAAAGAAAAATGGGTATAGAAGTTGAAATGTATAATTCAAACAGCATTTACCGGTGAAAGTCTAAAAATGTGCAGAGACAGCAGTCTGCCAGACAACCATGTTAAATTTTTTTTAGGTTTTCATGATGGCCTTCCAAAGTCCACTGGATATACCAGTGCTTCTCAAAGAGGTGTTCTGATATTCTGAGTGAATCAATTCTTGTGGAATAGGAACCATCTTGCACACCGCGGGATATTTAGACACTCAATGCTAACATCACTCTCTCTAGTCACTGACAGCAAAAGGAAACTCCCATTACTCCTACTGCCTCTGGGGAGCAATGAGGAAGCAATTTTGGTTAAGAACCACTTTGCTGCACCAGGTGTTGCCCATTTTTAATTAGAGAAAAAAGACAACAAAGCAGCAGCAATAACTGAATATGACTTTTTCAGATAAAGTGAAGACCAAAAAAATACTTTAAAAGAATGAACTGGCTACTGAAAAGAAAATTTTAATTTAAAAAACAGTTGAATTAGTCTTATTAATTCATATTGGGAGTTGAGGGGGGAAAAGAAAACAAGTATACACACGGTCAGCATTTTTCAGTGACTGCTTCTTTTTGGAAGGTTTGGAGATGACTTTTATCCGCTTGCTTAGGAACACACCAATGTCATCACTGTTGCCATAGAACATCTTTACAGACAGCATGAAGTGCTTTCTCTTGTCTGAATCAGATATATACAATGTTTTGGCTGTGCAATAGTTCTGTGAAAGAAAAGGATAAGTCTTAATAGCATCAAAACCCTGTCAGCTATGTACAAATAACTCAGTAAGGCTATGGCTAAGTTTGATCAGACTTAAGGCAGTAATTCCACTGAATAGCTGATAAAACCAACTGTAGAAAGTACTGAAATTGATCTCTGAAAACAAAGTACAAAGTCTTCCTTACTGAGTCTACAATACTAACACTGTATTATTCTGTTTTCCTCTCTCAAAAAGACTTAAAAAAATAATATTTTATTGTTTTATATAGCTCTACATCTATTTACAGAATTATCAAGACCTTCAGGCAATAAAAACATTTGCCTTGAAATGAAAAAGAAATACAAAATATAATGCTACAAAAGTCTATAGAAATATCTGAATTGTAGAATTTCAATTATAGAAACAAAACAATACTAGCAACAGAGGTATAGGGCATGTAATTCTTAAAAATAAAAATTCAAGTGCTAATTAGGGTAAAAATTCATGTTGCATAGCTTACCTGGCTTCAACTGTGTAAGACAAAAACTGAGAAAATGAATATTTAACAAATTATTTTAAAAACATCAGATCCAAAATATAACTACATAGTCAAACACCATGACCATAATAAAAATAAGGGCTACATATACTAGAACTTTGCTGCAATAAATATTAAAATAAGAATGCAACATGCAAAATACAATCCCTCCGTTCCCAATAATGACTAATCGTACCATTCAATGAAGAAAGCAATATTACCTTAAATGAATGGTTGTTAAGTAAGACAGGAGTAAAGTGTCACTTTCTGAAGCTCAGCATCCATCTCACTGCTTGGTCCATCTTTGCCTACCTGGAACCAAACTGACCTCATTCTTGTATCTTGATGGTCCAAGCATATGATTATATTGTTCTTTCTGCCTGGAATGCCTTCTGCTGATTCTCAACCAATCTTATTTTCTATAGACTCCTCTAATAGCATTTTATATTAACACATAATTTTGGCTTAGAGACACTGTACTTCCCTGTAATTAAGTGTTTTAAGTACTAGTTAATACTCAAGCTCTCAGGTATTATTTTCTGCAAATTTCTAGGGCTTGAGGAAATGATATAATGGCAGAAGTTGATGAAAGATGTACTAAGCCACGATGCTGAGAAAAGCCAAGTGGGCATGCTGTTTGGTATTACTGCCCTCAGAATTGCTGGAAGCAGTTAAAGCTAGCAATAAAGTTCAATTGCTGTTGTTTAGTTGCTAAGTCCTGTCCAATTCTTTTGCAATCCCATGGACTGTAGCCTGCCAGGCCCCTCTGTCCATGGGATTTCCCAGGCAAGAACACTGGAGTGGGCTGCCATTTCCTTCTCCAGGGAATCTTCCAGACTCAGGGGTTGAATCCACAATCTCTCATGTCTCTTGCACTGGCAGGCAGATTCTTCACCACTGTGTCACCTAAGAAATAGCTGGGCTTCTCACTACTTATCTAATTATCAATCACAATTACAAATGTCTAGGTGTACAGCTTGGAGACATACATAACAAAAATACAAGAGATGTGACCAAAGCCTCTTTGTTCAACCAACTACTCAAATATATCTTTAACTTTGGCTCAAGAGCTATAACTCAGATATATTTTAATATATTATATTGTTTCATCTATTTTAAAATGAAACAATCTTTACAGTACTAAATTTTCTCTCAAACCTAACTTAAAATACAGAGTTGACAAGCATTAATGATAACAATTATAAGAATATAAATGACAGAAACACACTCAAATTTGAAGGATACCGATATTAAGGCTCTTTATTCTCAGTGCTCATTATGTGTAAGATGACTCATTATCTGTATAATCACTAAAAAAATTAAATGAGAGTGCAAACCTCCTAGTGTATTGCCCTCAACCTTGCCCTCCAATTCCCATCCCTAGTGTCAACTACTATACAGCAAACACTAAGACACTCAACAAATAGTTACTGAGTGAGAAAATAGCTATTTATACAGTATTTTAAAAGACATTCACATGGTCATTGAGATCAGAAATATCCATTTTTCAATTTTAATAGCAAGAGAAAATAAGTTGATGCTAAGTCAACCAAGAATTATTTTTGAGTACCAAAGGTACAGACTGAGATAACTGCTTTCTAAATTCATAAAATACAATTAGTAAAACTATCTCATAAACTGCATTCCTTAACAAAGTAATCAAAGAAAATCCCTACAAGTTTGACAAAAGCTACAGTGTTCCTGTCGACATAAGATAGTGCTCTTCCACACTGAAGCTAAATAAAACATTTATGATATTACCAACTTATCTAATACTTTGCTTCCAGTAAAAGACTAAGATTAAATGAGCAGAGTAAAACATTAGTGAACTATGTATTTTCATTGTTATTTGAATATCATGCCCTTATAAGGATGGGAAATTAGCCTCCTACATTTATTATTGGCCCCCAGTAGAAATATGATTCACAGCCTGCTAGAACTGCTGGCAAGCTGTGGAAGCTTACTGTGTGCCACCTTCAAAGCTCATGCTTCACGAGTCATGACTAGACCCCAGCTTATTAGAGGTTATTCCAGTTCTGATTTATATATTCAAGAAGTGCTACTAGTAACCATAAAATCAAAAAAAAAAAAAAAAAATCACCATTACAAAAACAAGAAAACTACATTATGGTATCATGGTACTCTTTACAGGGAACCATGTAAACTTACCTTTCCTTCCAAGTTCAGTTGCTGCATTTCTTGGTCACTATTTCCTATTCCAATAAATGCACATGGTTGAGATTCTTGTTCTGAACAACCATCGCGTTCCATTTGTTCTTTTTTTTTCTTCCAGCCACTGCCCATAAGATATACACAAGGAGGAGGGCAAAAAAACCTAAAATAATGAGGGAGGAGGAAACACAATGCAATTACACTCAAGAAAGCACTTCCTTTTCTTGAACATATGAATACAAAATCATGTTGAACTATATCAAGTTAGCTCCTAAAGAAACATTTTGGTGAAGCCTTTTGTAATGCAAATAACCATACCCACAGCGCAGAAATCAATACTTCCATTTGTTCTGGTTAAGGTTCATCTATAATGACATTACGCATTTACTTCGCCTAGATACTTTCAGAACAGGGAACATAAATTTTCACACAGCTCAGAGTTTTGAACATCTGCACTTCAGCCAAATCCAGTGTACTCCAACATATACAACAATAGGGTACACCACCATAGAATGTGCAATTACTGATTAAGGTTTACTGAAAATGATGTACTGTTAATTAATGACATTCTTGGTATGGATATCACTCTTAACTTCATTTGGTAATTAATCTGGAAAAAAGAGCAGTGCCCAAAGTAGACACTCCCAAAATATTAATAGAAGTAAAAGAATTAAAAGCAAAATAGATCATTAGTTTACTATGTATCTTACAACCTAAACACCTGTTGCATGTGGATCAAAGAACAACATATTGTGTCCCTTTAACTCAAAGACAACCAACAGATTTGTTTTGTTAGTTGCCAATAACCTGCCCTCACAAATTCTTCCCACCTAGAATATCTTCCTTATAATCTTCTCTTAGCAGTTAGATTATTTCTAAGTCTAGCTCAAGCCCCACATTTTACCTAATTCAGAAGACCATCAATCCAGTCCTTAAATAGGGGGTAACACCTTCGCTTGATTACACACATTGTTTATTAATATGTCATGTCTCATCAAGGGGCCTGAAAACTCAAATACCTACTCAGATAATAGCCAAGTAAACTCAAATAGTGGCCAGGTAAGTAATCTAAAAATAAGTGGACCAGGTGTACTTATAAATAAGTAGAAATATTCTTTAATTACCCAAAGATTATGTTCCTTCCCTTCTTTATTGAAACGCAAAACCCTGAAGGCAAGTCCCATTTTTTATATAGTTATAAGCATAGAAATTTCTATCTTAATTCTTTTAAGTTCACTGTAAGGGAAAAAAAAGCTTAACTGCAAAGGTCATCACCCACTAGTGTGTGGCTCTGATGACAAGGAAACAACTGAGAACTGTAAGCATTCCCACATGGCTGAACTAAGGGCATGGAGGTCGTGTGTTGGTCACATCCTCCAATTTTCCAATAGTCACCGAAAATCAAGTTTTATACGAAATTCCTAATTCTAAAATTTAGCAGCTAATTTATTATACTTTTTTACCACTTTTTAGGCCAACAATATACAGACTTTTTAAAAAAGAAGTGTATCCATGCATATCTCTCACACACACACACACACACACACGCGTGTGTGCATCCACAGAAACACACAGATACCATCATGCTGGATTTAGTTCTCGGTCCATCCTAAAGGTAGCAGAGTAGTATCTACTTGTTTGCTTCCCCCTCAGCACCTACTATAATATTGACTGAATTGAATCAAAATAAACAATGGCATCCACATTTTGCTCAACTCTACCAGAGACTACTACTTAAGCGACAATCTACACACAATTTATAAGAAGTGAGCTGCTGCTGCTGCTAAGTCGCTTCAGTCGTGTCCGACTCTGTACGACCCCAGAGACGGCAGCCCACCAGGCTCCCCTGTCCCTGGGATTCTCCAGGCAAGAACACTGGAGTGGGTTGTCATTTCCTTCTCCGATGCATGAAAAGTGAAAGTGAAGTCGCTCAGTCGTGTCCGACTCTTAGTGACCCCATGGACTGCAGCCTACCTGGCTCCTCCATCCATGGGATTTTCCAGGCAAGAGTACTGGAGTGGGGTGCCATTGCCTTCTCCAAAGAAGTGAGCTGGGTTTATTTAATTTTCACTAATTCACAAAAATTTACTACATTCCTAGTCTGTATCAGATACTGGAAAAATATTAGTAGTTAAACAAAAATCCTTGCCCTAATGGAACTCATACTCTAATAAGAAAGACAATTTTAAAAATGTAGATGACTAAAATAATATATATACTTTAGCTGGTGACGGGAAAAATAAAGCAAGGAAGGGGTATTTAAAAATGTAAGTGGCCACCAGAGTGGCCAAGGAAAATTTCTTAAAGAAAGTGACCTTGAGTTAGGACCTATGGCCATGGGTATCTGGGGAAGAGCATTTCAGAAGAGGGAACAGCAAGCACAAAAGCTCTGAAGTAGGGAGGACTGAAATAGACAGCAGAGAAACAACAGACCAGTGTGGGGAGTTTAACAATAGGATGTGAGCCAGGCGTAATGGGAGTAGACCTAGCAGGCTGGCAGGGTCAGGCTGAGAGAGGAGGAAACCTTCTGAGGGTCTTCTCATACTTTTCTAAGCCAAGAGAAGGGAATCAGAGTGGCTTTTTTGCCTGTATACTCTCCTTGTTGCCATGAGTACAGAGGTCACAGCAGAGGCACTGGGCTCAGCTCCAGGTCACTCCAAATTTGGAGGGATGCCTAGATTAGCTGGGCCAGTTCTGGAATTTGCTCATTCAAGTCTATACCAGGGATCTCTCTGGCCTCTAATGCTGGGAACTACCCAATACTTACCATGGCACAGACTCAAATTCCTGGCTGGCACACTATTAGGAAGCTGAGAAGGCATCAATTTTGGAAACTTATCTCCTATTAGTATTTTATTGAACACTGACAAATACTAGGTCTCCTTAGTAAATTGGTATACCAGCTATAAAACTTGCTGCGTTTTAGTATAGTGTACCAAATGTAGTAATCAAATCCCAACAAGTTATCACAAAAAATACTTTTATTTCACACCTGGAAAGAGATCTAAAACTGTTAAAGACTCAGTGAAAGTGAAAAAGAAAATGAAAGTCGCTCAGTCATGTCCACTTGTGCGACCCCACAGACTATACAGTCCACGGAATTCTCCAGGCCAGAATACTAGAGTGGGTAGCCTTTCCCTTCTCCAGGGGATCTTCCCAACCCAGGGATCAAACCCAGGTCTCCCGCATTGCAGGCGGATCCTTTACCAGCTGAGCCACAAGGAAAGCCCAGAAGACTCAGTAGTGCTGGTTTTCTCAAAATTACTGTGATGAAGTGGTATGAAACCAACAGGGCATAAAATCAGAAAGATGGTCAAGAAATTCTTTATCACTTAAAACACTGACTAAGGTTCTATACTGAAAGTGCTTTCCAGTCATGTAATAAACCTAAGAAAAATGAAGAGTCTTCAACTGTCTCTAAACTAGCCTTAGTTTTAAATCAACTCTACAACTAATTTTAAAAAAGCTGTGATGCAAGAAAATAGCAAATCCAATGCAAACATTAACATTATTTCTACCATGTAACGATGAAATCTTATTTTAAACATCCCAATATTGCCACTATCTAAAAATTCAGCTAACAATTCAAACCTTCATCTCCAGAGACTTCTGCAGTAATATAATAATCAAACAGAAGATAATCAATTTAAAAATTACAGACAAATGAAAAGAAATGAAGGAAGGGAAGGAAAGAATATTACCTAATTAATAGAAGAAAAATTAATTATATACCTTTATAGTAGTATGCAAATCGATGTTTTTAACTTGGACAGATGCTCAATATGTACCAAACAATTCGTGAAAAGTCTGAAATCAAGTGCTCACCTTTCAGAGTTTAACAGCTGCTATGAAAGCATACTTTATGAAACAATGTGCCTTTATTTTCTAATCTTTCCCAGTAGCTACATCTAAGCAACTAAGGCAAACAATGCTTTTATCTACCACTTGGTGGCGATATGCACACATTTATGATTTTATTCATTTCCTAAGTCAAACAATCAGTCTTTATTTTCAGAGAATGATTCAACAACTTTTCCCTCAAATCCTAAGATGAGGTCTGGAAAATACCTTACAGATTTAAAGAAGTCTTTTTATTCAGCCCAATACATAATATCAGACAAAATCTAAACACATCATTTACATTATCTATTTTGGCAGAATCATTATCCTTTGATGATTATTCATACTTCCCCTAACACAAAGTTGAAGAAATGTTAATACATCAAATTGCATTTCCATATCTTTAATGGAAATTTTCCTCTAGACAAAATAATTTTTTCTTTAAGTTTACTTTTCAATCTTGTAAAGAACGTTTTCGATGAAAGGTTAAAACCAACCACTAACGTAAGTGGGATACCAAATATGTTAAGCAAAGAAATATTCCTTATTAGGCACAAAAGTGAATTCTCAGAACAATTTAAATTTTAGGATAAAACTTTCTGCTCAAATATTTCTAGCATCATTCACTGGAATTATTTTGTAAGCCAAGGACTGTGGTCATGTCCCCAGGTTACCTCATGCCTAAACTTAGCAGCTTTTCAGAAAGGCCTGAATCTGATCAACAAGAAAGAAAGCAGATCTTCCTCTTTCTACTACACTCTACCAAGCAGTAAGGGACAAGACCTCTTCCTGTAAGAAGCTCTGACAATCAGCCAGGAGACTGGCCTCTGTTAGCATCCCCTGACTACTAACTAACACTTTAAAAAAATCAAGTAATATTGAGAAGTTTTTGCCTTTAGTGTAAAACTAGTGCCATGTCTCTTCTGGAAATGTTAATAACACAGTAAATATAAGAAAGTAGTTACTCTGGCATTTTTTTTTTTATCTTTTCATATTTTGGAGTCAGAAGCTTAGATTCCTTGATCTTTCCTTTCACTGAGGTTTTTAGATTCACCATGCAATACCCAAATAATAGAAAGAAATTGAAAATAAATACAACCATAATAAAAAATAATCACCTATTTTAACTCAATAAGCCACTATAGCTTTATATTTTTAACAGTGACTGGCAAACAGGAATCTTATCTGGGACTTTGAGAAGCTCTTCCCTGTCTGTATCTCCACTGGGTCTCAGTTATCCACTTCAGTATTAAATGACATAGCGACTTTTAAAACTCTCGGCTTAAAAGAGCCTTTTGCATAGTACCTAGAATCTAGCAGGTTGTCAGAAATAAAGAAAAAATGAGTTAATAAATGAATCAAAACATACTAAAATGGATCTTCAAAAATCCATGGGTGGGGAGAGGAAAGCAACCCTGCCCAGGTGAGCAGCTAGACAATGAACTTGTTAAGTTAAATTATTCCTTATTTTCACTGTTGTTGTTCGGTTACTAAGTCGTGTCCGACTCTTTGTAACCCCATGGACTGCAGCACACCAGGCTCCTCTGTACTTCACTATCTCCTGGAGTTTGCTCAAATTCGTGTCCATTGAGTCGGTGATGCCATCCAATCATCTCATCCTCTGTCGATCCCTTCTTCTCCTGCCCTCAATCTTATCCAGCATCAGAGTCTTTTCCAATGAGTCAGATAGCCAGAGTACTGGAGCTTGAGCTTTAGGATCAATCCTTCCAATGAAGATTCAGGACTGATTTGCTTTAGGATTGACTGTTTTGATCTCCTTGCAGTCCAAGGGACTCTCAAGAGGCTTCTTCGTCATCACAATACAAAAGCATCAATTATCGGCACTCAGCCTTTTTTATGGTCCAGCTCTCATATCCATACATGACTACTGTAAAAATCATAGCTTTAACTATACTGACCTGTTGGCAAAGTGATATTCCTATTTTTTAATATGCTGGCTGTCTAGGTTTGTCATAGCTTTTCTTTCGAGAAGCAAGCATCTTTTAATTTCAAGGTTGCAGTCAGTCGGCATTGATTTTGGAGCCCAAGAAAATAAAATCTGTCACTGCTTCCACTTTTTTCCCTTTTATTTGCCATGAAGTGATGTGACCAGATGCTATGATCTTAGTTTTTTCATACTGAGTTTCAAGCCCGTTTTTTTCACTCTCCTCTTTCACCTTCATCAAGAGGCTCTTTAGTTCCTCTTTACTTTCTGCCATTACCATGATATCATGTGCCTATCTGAAGTTGTTGATATTTCTCCTGACAATCTTCATTCCAGCTTGTGAGTCATCAAGCCCAGCATTTCATATGATGTACTTACTCTGCATAAAAGTTAAATAACCAGGATGACGATATACAGCTTTGATGTGCTCCTTTCCCAATTTTGAACCAGTCAGTTATCCCATGTCCAGTTCTAACTGTTGCTTCTTGACTCAAAAACAGGTTTCTCAAGAGACAGATAAGGTGGTCTGGCAATCCCATCTCCTTAAGAATTTTCCACAGTTTGTTGTGATACACACCATCAAAGGCTTTAGCATAGTCAATGAAGCAGATGTTTTTCTGGAACTTCTTTGCTTTCTCCACAATCCAACGAATATTGGCAATTTCTCTCTGCTTCCTTTGCCTTTATGGAACACAGCTTGTACATCTAGAAGGTCTCGGTTCACGTAGTGCTGAAGCCTAGCTTGAAGGATTTTGAGCATAACCTTGCTATAGCATGTGAAATGAGAGCAATTGTGTGATAGTTTTGAGCGTTCTTTGGCATTGCCCTTCTTTGAGACTGGAATGAAAACTCATCTTTTCTAGTTCTGTGGTCGCTGCTGAGTTTTCCAAATATGCTGAAATACTGAGCACAACACTTTAAAAGAAGATGTTCTTTTAGGATTTTAAATACCTCAGCTGGAATTCCATCACCTCCACCTCTAGCTTTGTTCCTAGTAATGCTTCCTAAGATCCACTTAACTTCATACTCTAGGATGTCCAGCACTAGGTGAATGACCACATCATTGTGGCTATCCAGGTCATTAAGACCTTTTTTGTATGGCTCTTCTGGGTATTCTTGCCACCTCTTCTTAATCTGTTTTGCTTCTGATAGGTCCTTATTATCTCTGTCCTTTAACATGCCCATCCTTGCATGAAATGCTCCCTTGATATCTCCAATTTTCTTGAAGAGATCTCTAGTACTTTCTATTCTATTGTCTACCATCCCATTTCTAAAGAATCTGATCTTCTGTTTCCTCACTAATGCACTCCTATTTACAAGATTCTTCTAAGGATTAAAACTTTAAAACATCTGTAAGGCATTTCCTGAATAATGTCTAGATATGACTGGATAAAGGGAAGCTGTTCCTTCTTCACCATGAGGTGCAACACCAGCCTTTTAGATCCATCTCAAATAATGAAGGTACTGACTTGGTTTGCTTTCCTTAGGACTTAAAAAAAAAAAAAAAAAAGACGGTCTCCTATATTTACATGATGTCATGGGGCAGGGAGACCTGAACATCCAGTATCAACTTCATGCAAAAAGGGGCCACTATCTTGATTTGGATTCAGTGTCCCAAACCGTAAGTACCAACTTCTTCTAGTATTTGAATCATATGATTAAGTTTCATGAGTAATCAAATTTAGAGAACTTGAATAACTAAAAAAGAACACTTGACAATATGAGTCCCAAATACTGTTTTCAGCTGCTAATCCTCTTTGATGATGACATTATCAACTAAATAGTTTCAGCTCAGTTAGAGGACTTTGAGAAACAGATTATTTAAAAAACATTTTAGCACATGAAATCAATGTACTCCATTTCCTTTCTCTTATGCATATGCTAAGATTTCCTTTATCTCACAAACTCAAATATTTTCTGGTATCACAAAGAGTCCACTCATTCCTTTCAATCCAATACTTAAACCTGAGTTTCCTTTCCTTCTTCCAGTTCAGTTTTATTACCTTTCGAGCCAACCCAAAAAAATCTTTCATGTTCCTCCATAAGCAGCCTTGTCCACCAAGGCATGTTATTTTATGCTTAACATAAAAATGCTATCTAAAAGACAAAGACTTGAGAAACTAGTAACAGGAAAATTCTGGGAACTAAGTGAAAAAGGAGGTAACAAAAACCCATAAGCATATACCAAAAATGCTGAAATTGAAAAGATATCAAGATAAACACTAAACATTAAAATCTGTTATCTAATTTTGGCTAATCTGATTTATAGGTCATTTCTGTAATGCCGCATTCATGTAATATGAGCACCAGCTCAACTCTGCTGTTTCTCCCTTAACCTCAACAGGCACACAGTCAAGGTGGAAAGGGCTGGGAGTACTTTTCTTCACAATCACTCCATAATTCAATTCTGGGGTCTGTTTAAGACTTCTGCTTTTAAAAATGGTAATACTGAGGTCATATTTCTTTATAAAACATTTTGCACCAAAAGGAAAACTACTTTTTGAATGAGCTAATGTACTACACAAGTACTTAGGGAATACTACAGAGCCCTGAATAAAAATTATAGATTATTTCATTTTGTGAAATCAGGAATTTAGCCAGAGGATCTGTACTAAATAGAGACAATAGAGACAAATCCTGTATTTTTCACTTTGTACTTGCAAATAACCCAATGACAGAAACCATTCTCTTACTTGCATATCAATACATCATTTGTAAATTCATGTGATAACTATTAACTATCCACAAAAAGAAAAAATAATCTTACCTTTTTTCATTTCCATATGACTTCTGTGCAACTTTTGCATGAAGAATAAGCACTGTTTGATCCCCTCGCTCTTTTAAATAATTTCGCATAGCTTCCCTAAAATAAAATATAAATATTCTATTACAGGGATAAGATTTGGAATATTACTATGTTCTGTAAAAAGAATGCTTAAAAATGTTTCAAACAAAGTAAATCTAAAAATGAAAACAATAAACCAAAACAAACCATAACTAAATTTAAAAAATATTATACATGAGAGATGTGTATAAGAGACAGGTTAGAAAGCAGGATATCTATGCCCCTTAAGCATAAAATTGGAAAAGCTGATCTGTCTGTTGGAAAGGACTTTCAGAGATACAACTGAGGGTCCTGCAATAAAATACCTGGGCTACTACCAAGGTATCGAAGGTCCATAGTTGACAAGGTGCTCCCACAAACATAAACTTCCAAGTNAAGAAACTGTCCCTCACTATAAGAACTTGTGATATAACTCAATTAAACCACAATTACAACTTAGAGAGTAACTAGAAACATCAACTACATTGCTTATCAGGCTTTAAACCCTTTGTAAAATTAATCGTGCAATATTTTGTATTTAATAATCTAATTCACCACTAAGACTAGCCCCTCTCCCTCCAGCTATTAGAATGAGTGTTTTTCACCAAATACAAAACCGTAAGAAATTCTCAGGTCATCCAATTTATTATTACATATTCTTAAAAGTAACAACCCTACAAAAGGAAGAAGAAAGGGCTATCATTTATTTACAAACTCATAATTACTCTCAATGATGTTACTAACAACAAAGTTTAATAAAGGGCAATTCAAATTAGGGAAACACAATTAAATTTTGGAGAAAATACAGTGTTAACTGTTTGGGGTACAAAGTACTCCAACTATCCATTTATTATGCAAATACTGTATAAAAAGGTCAATGTCTTAAAAATATTTATCAATTACTTTGCTAAGCAATACAAAGAACCCAAGGTCTACAAAGATCAAACTTTCACTTATCTGAATCAGTAGAATCCCGATTCTTAAGATGTTTAACACATTACAAAATTAAAGCAGAAGTGTTTCAAAAACAATCATCAAGAAGCACTTCTAATACACTGAATACTGTTTTATTTATAAGTGAAAAGACAAATGTATAAGAGGACAGCTATAGATTAATGAAAAGTGAAGTGAAAGAGTTAGTTGCTCAGTTGTGTCTGAGTCTGCTACCCCATGGACTGCCAGGCTCCTCTGTCCATGGGATTCTCCAGGCAAGACTACTGGAGTGGGTTGCCATTTCCTTCTCCAGGGGATCTTCCCGACCCAGGGATGCAATGTGGGTCTCAAACAATGCAGGCAGACTCTTTACGGTCTGAGCCACTAGGGAAGCCCATAGAATAGTAGTCAGTTATCAAGGGTGGGGAATTGACACTTGTAGCACTCAGAAACTAAGTGGCCTGGGGCATATCTCTTAACCGCATCTAGCTTGGTTTCTGTATCTGGCCATAAGAATAATGCTGACATAATATAGAGTAGTTGTGGATAAAGGAGATAATCTAGAGGACAGTGTTTATATATACTGATTCAAGACAGAAAAGATAACACTGGAATCTAAATAGGTTGAGAATTAATCCTTACCACAGGAACAAAGCTCAAAGTCCAGTAAAGACAGTAAAACATATCTGGAAAACAAATTGTAATGAAATACATGGTTCAAATAGAGGTATGACCAAAAGTTTTGCCAAGAGAACGCACTGGTCATAGCAAGCACCCTCTTCCAACAACACAAGAGAAGACTCTATACTTGGACATCACCAGATGGTCAACACCAAAATCAGATTGATTATATTCTTTGCAACCAAAGATGCAAAAGCTCTATACAGTCAGCAAAAACAAGACCGGAAGCTGACTGTGGCTCAGATCATGAACTCCTTATTGCCAAATTTAGACTTAAATTGAAGAAAGTAGGAAAAACCACTAGACCATTCAGGTATGACCTAAATCAAATCCCTTATGATTATATAGTCGAAGTGAGAAATAGATTTAAGAGCCTAGATCTGATAGACAGAGTGCCTGATGAACTATGGAATGAAGTTCCTGACATTGTACAGGAGACAGGGATCAAGAACATCCCCATGTAAAAGAAATACAAAAAAGCAAAATGGCTGTCTGAGGAGGCCTTACAAATAGCTGTGAAAAGAAGAGAAGCGAAAAACAAATGAGAAAAGGAAAGATATAAGCATCTGAATGCAGAGTTCCAAAGAATAGCAAGGAGAGAGAAGAAAGCCTTTTTCAGCAATCAGTGCAAAGAAATAGAGGAAAACAAGAAAATGGGAAACACTAGAGATCTCTTCAAGAAAATTAGAGATACCAAGGGAACATTTCATGCAAAGATGGGCTCAATAAAGGACAGAAATGGTCTGGACCTAACAAAGCAGAAGATATTAAGAAGAGGTGACAAGAATACACAGAAGAACTGTACAAAAAAAGAGCTTCATGACCAAGATAATCACGATGCTGTGATCACTCACCTAGAGCCAGACATCCTGGAATGTGAAGTCGAGTGGGCCTCAGAAAGCATCACACTACGAACTAAGCTAGTGGAGGTGACAGAATTCCAGTTGAGCTATTTCAAATCCTGAAAGATGATGCTGTGAAAGTGCTGCACTCAATATGCCAGCAAATTTGGAAAACT
>SJYV01013397.1:569876-614591 GCA_006410875.1 Neotragus pygmaeus | reverse complement strand
GGCCACCTCATGCGAAGAGTTGACTCATTGGAAAAGACTCTGATGCTGGGAGGGATTAGGGGCAGGAGGAGAAGGGGACGACAGAGGATGAGATGGCTGGATGGCATCACGGACTCGATGGACGTGAATTTGAGCAAACTCCAGGAGTTGGTGATGAACAGGGAAGCCTGCCGTGCTGCGATTCATGGGGTTGCAAAGAGTGGGACACAACTGAGCAACTGAACTGAACTGATGTTAAGGAGGGCAGAGATAATAAAGGGCCTGATTCGATCTCTGGTCCAGGAAGATTCCGCATGCTGCGGAGTAACCAAGCCCATGCGCCACAACTACTGGGCCCTTGCTCAGAGCCGTTGAGCCACAACTATTGAGTCATTCTGCAACTACTGAAGCCTATGTGCCCTGAAACCATGCTCCATGAAAGAGAAGCCACGGTGAAGAGAAGCCTGTGCACCGCAATGAAGAGCAGTCCTCGCTCGCTGCAGCTGGAGAAAAAAGAATGTGTAGCAGCAAAGAGCCGGCAAGGCCAAAAATAATAAATCTTAAAAAAAAAATTAAATACTAAATATAAACGTCTAAGTTAATTCAAATCCCACCCTATGACAGATGATGATAAAAGCAATAGCAGGTAATAAACTTCTTAAAATACCTAGAAAAAACTTAAAATCTTAAAAAAAAAACCCATCTCTTTGAAACTGGGAAAAGATCATCATTTAATTTTATCCCAAAGTGAAAGTGTTGGTTGCTCAGTCCTGTCCAACTCTTTGAAACCCCATAGACTGCAGCCCACCAGGCTCCCCCTTCCATGGATTTTTCCAGGCAAGAATACTGGAACGGGTTGCCATTTTCTTCTCCAGGGGATCTTCCCAACCCAGGGATGGAACCTGGGTCTCCCACATTGCAGTCAGACTCTTTACCATCTGAGCCACCGAACTCCATTACCAAAAAAACACCATGCTGTGATTTCCCTGGTGGTCCAGTGGCTAAGACTCTGCGACCCCAAAGGAGAGGGTTGGAGTTTGATCCCTGGTCACAAAATTAGATACAACATGCTGCAACTAAGATTTTGCATGCAGGCAACTAACAAAAAGATCCCACATGCAGTAATGAAGATCGAAGAGGTCACGAGCTAAAACTAAAGAAACAAACAAAAAAGCACCATTCTGTGGAATCTGGATTTTCAATGTACACAAAAGGCAACATAAGATCTTGAGGGTTTTTTTTTAAAGACATACAGTCAATTTTCTTTTTAAGTTAATTCTAGTGGTGAAGTAGGGAAAGGACTTTAGAAAGCACAGAGGAAAAACTTGAAATAAGGCTGACACACTAAGAGGTAATAGAAGATAGTACAGGAGAAGACAACTTTTAAGCCTTTCTTTTCAGGAGAGGCAAGTGTATAATAAGTTCCATTACATCTGACAAATGTCAACTCTGAAATGCCCTACAACTCCAAGCTGGAAGTATTCAGTAGGTTGTTGGAAATAACCACCTGTAGTTCCAGAGAAGGATCTGGGCTGGAAAAGTAGGGTTCATTGGTATATAGCTCACAACTAAAGCCATGGAAGTGAATGAAATCTCTCAGAAAGAAAACACAGTGACAGGAATGTCAAGAAGAAAATGTATAAAAGGAAATGAAGAAGAACCAATAAGGGTAGAACAGAAACTGTCTATCAGATGCTAAGGAAGGAGACAACATCAAAAGAAGGTAACAATCAAGAGTGAGATGCTGTAGAAGTGTTTACGTCTCTAGTTTTAGCAAGAAGTCAGCCACCAGCTAACAAAAAGTCTTACCAATTTTTGTAAAATGAGAGTCTGCTGTGATGCCTAACACAGGTCAGAAGGCCATAGGTACTACTGGTGTTTGAAAATACTCTCTAGGGAATGGAGAAAGAAGCTGACAATGTAAATGACTGAAAATCTGTACTGAAGGATTGGCTAATGGTAAAATTCATAAATGACAGTGACAATTCTCACCAACATTCCAAGGGAATAGACAGCACATTCTCCAACCTGCTGGGTAGTGGACAAGTGGTGTAGCATGAAGAGGATAATATGGGATCTGAGGCACTAGTAAGTCACGTGACTGACCAAAGTTTTTAAAAAAACTGACATTAATAGTTCAAGGTAGATAAGGAAACAAAAGCTAAGCCAGAAGGTCACTATCTTGACAAAACTGACACAGAAGTCCAATCACTGGCATAAAATGTGAATAGTTGCAATATACTTGAAAAAAAATTTTTAAGAAGCAATTTCAAATATATTTCCCCACACTGAATTCTACTTGCATTTTAGTCTCCATTATATCATTTAGCAATTACTTAGTGTGTCAGATGTCAGGGCTTTTTCCTTGTCATCCCAAACAGTATGCAAAGCCTCTAAGACACACTATTAGGCACATTTTAGAAATGGAGGAACAGTTAAAAAACTTTCCAAAATGACACTGAAGTCTCAGGATTCAAATTTGGGCAGTCTGGCCCTTGAAGACAAAATTAATATTATTAGATATTTTGCACTGGTTATGAGCCCAGTTTTGGTATGAAACAGGGGTCTGAATCTTAACTCTTATCAATTACTGAGCCTAAGTTTTCTCATCTGTTTTTAAAAAAACTGACATTAATAGTTCATATTCTGAAAAATATTTTAAATTAAGTATCCCCACAAACACAAATAACAAGGGTCAGGAAACTCTACCTATTATTATTATTTTCCGAGAACAGCAGGAGGAAGGGGGCAGGAGGTAGAGGTTGGAAGACTTCCACTTAAGTTTGACGGCAAACTTGAAAGGGACCAGGAGGTAAAGGATCAGGTGTCTCACCTGACTTGCAAGGCACGAGTTTTTGCCAGCATAACAGGTAGGCTACACTTTTATCCATCTTCCCATTAAAGATTTATTGAGAGTCCATTACCTCCCGGGCACTGGTTATCATGCTAGCTGCTCATATTGGAAGTAACTGTTCACAATGTCATCATGACAAAAGAGTACAGATCTCAACATATTTATGATGAATGCAAGATAGCTCCAGTTTTCCTTGTCTTTTCCCTTCATATTTATAATACAAATTCTTGAAAATGCAACTAAAAACTTTAATAATAGTTGTTCTGTAATAACAATTTAACAAATAGCTTCTTCAACAAGACAAAATCCAGTTTGTTAATAGAATATCAAACATTAAAATTATGCTCTCTGGCAATTGTAGGTTGATGATTCTATTTCGTATTTTAAAGAGTCACTAAAAAAAATTAAGGCAATATACTCAAAAGAAACACAATTAAAAAGTAAAGCCCATGAAGTGATAGCCTATATGCCCTTCACTCAAACAGAGTAGAGTTTCTTCAAATAAACAGTTTCAATTTAGGCACTGTTGACATCCTGGACTGAACAATTCTCTGTTGTGAGGAGGCTGTGCAATACACTGGAGGGTGTTTAGCAGTATCTCTAACTTCTACCAATTAGAAGCCAATAGCACCTTTGCTCCATTTGTGACAACCAAAAATGTCTCCAGATACTGCCAAATATCAGAGGGGTGGGGCAATTCACCTGGGCTGAAAATAAGTGGATTAAAGAAAACCAAAATTGTTCCTTCCAACAGTAAAATGAGAAAATCATCCAATGTCTTTTTAAGAAAGAACGAGGGAAATTTTATCATTTGAAAACAATATAGGTGCTATAAGAACCTTATCAGTAGAATTACTGGGAAATTTTATCATTTGAAAACAATATAGGTGCTATAAGAACCTTACCAGTAGAATTACTACTTTGTTATTACTGAATTATTAAAAAAAAAAGTAACAATAAAGCTGAAACTCATAATCTGTTTTAACAGTTACTATTTAACAGGTTTTGAAGTTTATGTATTCTTTCATTCCATAATTATAAAATATTCATTCTGAATGGAAGCCAATTAAAGATTATTTGAAGAAGAGCATGGAGCAACTATTTTGAGTTTACTTACTTGAAACACATTTAGCTTAAATGTTTAGAAAAGCAGAAATTTTTATCAATATTTTTACTAACATGAAATCATGGCAAATGCCATTAAAATTTGACATGGTTAAACCATCACTTTGTCAACTTTCTCTTTTTTCCTTTATAAATGTGTACTTCTTTTATATCGCAAGCAAAATTCAAAAAAGAATGTCCTTAATGGTCCTAACCCCCCAATCGTCTGAAAATAGAAAGCTTATTTCCTGACCACATTCAGTTAAGCCGCCATTATTGCGCCAAAGGGTGCATAAGTGATTTAAAACATGCACAAGTGTGCGCACACACGTGTGTGTGTTTGTGTGTGTGTGTGTGTGTGTGTGTGTGTGTGTGTGTGTGTGTGTGTGTTGGGGGCTGGGGATTGTGGGGAAGGCATTTGAGCTGGGAACTAACCATAGCCAATCCCAAATACTCAAGAAGAAAGGTGGCCCACAAAGATGGAAGGTCTAAACTGTCACCTTACCAATGGAATCAGTCTCTGTACTCCTCAAATTGGATTTTTGTCACTTGTAAAATCCAAATAATAAAGGTTCCAACATGAACTGTCTGCTGGTAAAGAAACTTATTTTTGTTGCATTAAGCAATTCCACACACACATCCAACACCTGCAAACATTTCAGAGAGCTGCAGAGTATAGTCTGAGAAAAACTGGGAGGCCTGGCATGCTGTAGTCCATGGGGTCACAAAGAGTCAGACATGATGAGCAACTGAACTGAACTGACTACAGGCCACAGAAAACCACGCCAGTTGTTTCTATATCTCAGAACAAAACCTAATCCACAGTCAAGTAAAGTCAGTTATACCTGTGATCAACATTAAGGGGACTATTTTCAAGAGTGGGATTTCCTTGAGAGCATTCAATTCTTACCATATGTATTCTTTTATATATCCAGAAGAATGTAGTATTTTTAAAAAGTGAAATGCTGAACAGTACATAGTATTAACTATACTTATCAAAAATATTAACTCTGTATTATTAAATAGTATTTTTAGAACACTATCTAAAAGATCATCCTCTAAATAACAACATATTTTATAAACTACTGCTTAATTTGGAAGACAGGGATTAGAATAGGGTAGGTTTAAAAGATTATTTTTTTAAAGAAAGAAAATCTGAATTAAACTGTCCAACCTCCATGCACTCCCAGAGATACAAAATGCCTTATCATTCTGCATAAAGGATTTCTTTACCACTTCTTATAGCTCAGGCCTGTTTATGATTGATTCCTTTTCAGTTTCTTATGTTGAAAACTGTCTTTGTTTCTGCCTTTGCTGGGTCCAGAATTCTAGGTTGCCATATTTTCCCCGCCTTGAGAACTTAAATACTCTTGTTCCATGGTCCTCTTCTTCCTAGCAAGGTTTCATATGAAGAACCTCTGTCATGCTATCTTTGTTCCTTTGTATATAATGAATCATTTTACTCTGTTCCATTTAATATTTTCTCTTTATCACTGAGGTTAAGCAGTCTAGTCAAGGCTATGGTTTTTCCAGTTGTCATGTATGGATGTGAGGGTTGGACTATAAAGAAAGCTGAGCACCGAAGAACTGATGCTTTTGAACTGTGGTGTTGGAGAAGACTCTTGAGAGTCTCTTGGAATGTAAGGAGATCCAACCAGTCCATCCTAAAGGAGATCAGTCCTGGGTGTTCATTGGAAGGACTGATGTTGAAGCTGAAACTCCAATACTTTGGCCACCTGATGTGAAGAGTTGACTCCTTTGAAAAGACCCTGATGCTGGGGAAGACTGAGGGCAGGAGAAGGGGACGACAGAGGATGAGATGGTTGGATGGCATCACCGACTCGATGGACATGGATTTGGGTAAACTCTGGGAGTTGGCAATGGACAGAGAAGCCTGGCGTGCTGCGGTTCATGGGGTTGCAAAGAGTCGGACACAACTGAACGACGGAACTGAACTGAACTAAGCAGTTTGATGATGAGGTGTTTCCAGNGATGGACATGGATTTGGGTAAACTCTGGGAGTTGGCAATGGACAGAGAAGCCTGGCGTGCTGCGGTTCATGGGGTTGCAAAGAGTCGGACACAACTGAACGACGGAACTGAACTGAACTAAGCAGTTTGATGATGAGGTGTTTCCAGAAAAAAAAAGTAATAGTTTTTGCACTTGTCGTTCACTGAGTTTTAGAACTGTTGTTTTATTTTATAGTTTTCACCAAAGTTAGAAAATTTTCACTCATTATCTCTTGCAACCTACTCCGGTACTCTTGCCTGGAAATGGAAAATCCCATGGATGGAGGAGCTTGGCAAGCTACAGTCGATGGGGTTGCAAAGAGTTGGACATGACTGAGCAACCTCACTTTCTGTTTCTTTCTTTCTCCTTCAATGACTTCAATGACATGTGTATTGGTTCATTTCAAAATAAAATACAGTTCACTAGTGATATTTTTCAGACATTTTTTCTGTGTGCTTCACTTTGGATAGCTTCCATTGGTATGCCTTAAAGTTTACTAACCTCTTCTTCAATAGCATGTATCTGTGATTAACACTACAAGTGTATTTTTTCATTTCAATAGTTTAGTTTTATCTCTACAAATGTGAATTGGATCTTCTCTCTTTTTTTAATCTTCCATGTCCTTCATTTAACTTCCAATCTCTCTTCCAGCTCAGGGATCTGCAATTATAGCCTATAAGCCAAATGCAACCTACCATCTATATCTATAGTAGAAATAAAGTTATACTCCAGTATACAGTAATGTCCATTCATTTAGACATTGTTTCTGGCTACTTTTGCACTACAACAAAGTTGAGTAGTTAAAACAGAGGCTGTTCAGGCCACAAAACCAAAAATATTTACCATTTTATCCTTTGACGAAAATTTTGTACAGTCCTGATCTTAGCTTCTTAAACATAAAGAAGACAAATATAATTAACAGTCTTAATGCCTTTTTCTATCATCCGTGTCATTCATTTCTGGGTTGGTTTTAATTGATTGGTTTTTCTCATTATGAACTATTTTCCTACATTCTTTATTTTTACCATATGTTAAGACACAATGAATTTTACCATCTTTCTGAGTGCTTCATATTTTTCCATTCTTTAAATATTCTTGAGCTTTGTTCTAGTTCTAAATTAAGTTATTTAGAAAATGTTTGAGTCTTTCAAACTTGCTTAAGGTTTTAAGGTGGAACCAGAGCAGCATTTAGTCTAGTTTTGTACCACTGAAACAAAACTCTTCTGAATACTCTAGTATTCAGTATCTAGTTGATACATTGTGAATTATGAGATTTTTTCCCCCACTTTGACTATTGGCAACAGGCACAATTCATAGAATTGAGAGAGCTCTAGGAATTCTTTCCTCTAATTCTTTAGGTTTATCTTCCCCCAGCCTTGGGTAGTTTATGCATACAGGTGTTCACTACTCAGCTCAAGACTAGAGAGGACCCTCTTAAGATCTCTGACACTCTGCATAGCTCTTTCCGCTCCAGTTCTCTGCCCAAAGAATTCTGACCACTTTAATTAGCCTCCTTACATTCCCAGTTCATCTTCACAACTCAAGGTGCTTACCAGGCTCAACCTGGATTTCCCTTCCTATATCATATACTGGAAACTTTCTCCAGGCACTAAGCTGGGGCTCACCTCATTTGTCTCCTGTCTCTCAAGGGTCACTGTCCTTTCTTGCCTGCTCTCAAGGGTCACTGTCCTTTCTTGCCTGCCGTCCAGTATCTTGAAAACTGCTGTTTCATATATTTTGTACAGGTTTTCAGTTGTTCCAAGCTGAAGAGTAATTCCAGTCCCTGTTACTCCATCTTGGCCAGAAGCAGAAGTCCTAAAAGCTACTAAAATTTTCTAACCAGGGAAAACTGCTTAAAGAGTAAATGGAAAGCCATGATAAAGTAGATGGGACCTAATTATATCATTGTATACACTTAAGGAAAGAAAAACCTCCTTTCCTTATATTATTACCATTTATTATATTATTTATAACATTTATACATTGTGCTGACTGCTATTTTTATGAAGGTAACTAATTTATTCATCAAAATATATCTTATTGTTAGGAGTCACTCAAATCTATTGCTGCTGGTAATGAAATGAAAATAGTTATCTAGTAATATTATTTATCTAATAAATTTTAAATTTCAAAATGCCTATTATGTGAATTAAATGCCAGTTAGAATTTCTTCAAGATATATAAAAACAAGTAGTTGACAATATGTTTACATGGACCTGAGGTAAGTTACATTTTCCCAACTCANATATTATTTATCTAATAAATTTTAAATTTCAAAATGCCTATTATGTGAATTAAATGCCAGTTAGAATTTCTTCAAGATATATAAAAACAAGTAGTTGACAATATGTTTACATGGACCTATGAGGTAAGTTACATTTTCCCAACCCACTTGATCTGAAATATGCCTTAAAAATATTTTTAAATTTTGAGTTTCAGACATAAAGTTACAACAATAGTACAAACAATTCCTAGTCTCCATTTCCCTCAGACTAGCAAATGTAAACATTTTACCATATTTGTATATTAAACACTTTTAAAACCATTTAAGAGCACATTATAGACATAAAATCACTTTACCCAAAAACTTGTGTTTATTGCCAAGAAACACTGTCTTATACAATCACATGCAATTATGACTGATACAATACTTCCACAATAGAGTTTTATTCAGATGTTTCCAACTATCCCTCTAATATCCTTTATTTGGGAGTGGAAGTGTGAAGTAACGTTGAGAAACTCTGAACTCAGGCCAAATCAGGATAGCCTCCATTTTGTTTGTATTTTAATTAAGCTGAGCTGGAACATGAACACACCACTCATTTACATATTGTCTATGGATGATTTGGGGACACAAGAACAGAGCTGAAAAGTCACAACAAACTCAGTGTGATCCAAAGAGCCTAACACTTTCATTATCTGATTCACTAGAGAAAATGTTTGGCAACTCCATCTTTAGAGCACAAGAAAAATTTGTTCCTACTCCAGTTTAGTTAAATCTGTCATGTGTAACCTAGCTGCTGTGACCTTTGGGGTTCCTTTACTCTGGTACTCTGCAGTCTTTATTCTTCATAATCTTAAACATTTTAAAGAGTAAATGCTGTTTACTTTATAGGATGTCCATCTGTGTCTGTCTGACAGTTTCCTTAAGCTTAGATTTCAGCTTATGCAATTTTGGCAAGAATCACACCAAAGCTATATCGTGATTCTTCGTGATGCATGTGGAATTTATTTGTCCATTATTGGTGATGTTAATTTAGAACACTTAATTAAGGTGGGTTCTGTCAGATTCCCTCACTGTCCTGTTACTGTTGTTCTCTTTATAGTTGACACATACTTTGTGAGATGCAAGCTTGGTTTCTCATGAGACGGTAAAGCAGTGGCTTAGACATCGCTGATGGCGTTGCCCGAACGATCACTGTAGTGGCTGCCGTTGTAGTGGAACCACTGTGTGGTGTCCGCTTCACCGTTTCTTCTGCGTTTATTAGGCGGAATTCTTCTGTAAAGAGAAGCTTTCTCCTTTCCCCCACTTGTTTCACTCAGCGTAGACTTCTAAACTGTCATTTTATGTTGTGGGTTTTAATCTATTACTGTCATCCTTTATTTTGATGACCGAAGTGTCCATGATCTGGCTAAAAGAAGCCTCTTCAAACTGGCTCCCTTTGTGTGTCCTTCTGGCAGGTCCCCATCATTCTTTGAGTGAAACAGCTTTTTTAATAATGGTAACAATGTGGAAATGACCCAAATAGCCATGTGTGTGAATTAAATAAAGATTGGTAGGAAGAAAATGAAAAATTATGAAGACTATAAAGAGAGCAAGGTAGAAGATCTACAATTAACAGAAAAATGCTAAAAGTATGATGCTGGACTTAAAAAAAAAAAAAGACGTTTCTGTTTACACATGCATACAATTTTCTATAAAGATATTAACAAGGCAGGGTAGCATTATCTCCAGGACTATAGCAGTGGAACTGAGCATCTTACTTTTTACTTTACAATCACTGGCTATCAGAAATTTTTAAAAGTATTTTCAAGACTAACACTTTTAAATTTAACATGTAATTAAAATGCACACTGTAAAAATTATATAATTAGAACAGTATAATATTTATAGTCTCATTAAAATGTATAAAATCTGTTCTAAAATTCTTTCTAAAAACATTTAAGTATCTTTCAAGTCCCAGTTGTAATCAACAAATTCTGATTGGCTAATGAAACCAGATAAAGGAAATTATCCTTATGCTATAGTCTTTGTTACATTAACTATATAATACTCAATATTAACTCTTGAAAGGTTTCATTTTCACTTTGAACTGTATCATCTTATCTTGTTTTATGTAGGAGAGAAAAGGGGGTGATACAAGGAAGGGAAGATGGAAATAGGCTTATGATCTAGATACCATTACGTGAGTAACTTCTTTCAATAAAACCTAACAGAGTTTCCAAAATGACAGGATATAACACTTTCATAAAACGTTTGGATAAAAGGCTAATATAATGCTTACCTAGTGAGTCGTTTAGGTGGAGGCCGCTCACCAAATTTTCTAGAAGAAATAAGAAAAAAAAATTAAATAGGCTATATGACATACTCCACAGTATTTTAGATACCATGAACCCTCCTTTACGACATATACTTCAACCCTACTAAAGGCCACTGTAAAAAGAAATCCACCAGTAAATACCAACACTCAGTAGTAACAAAATACAGAGTTTAAAATTGTTTGTAAACAAAGCAACAGACCCTAGGTAGGACTGACACATCCACACACTGAGTGTGTATTACACTGATTAGGCAACCCACTCCAGAGTTCTTGCCTGGAGAATCCCAGGGACAGGGGAGCCTGACGGGCTGCAGTCTATGGGGTAGCACAGAGTCGGACACGACTGAAATGACTTAGCAGCAGCAGCAGTTACTTCCCAGAGACACCTTGCTTAAACACCTAACAAAAGATGATCTTCTAGTCTCACATAATCTGCAGCATTCAAAAAATTCCTCACAGCCCAAGGGGGTGTAGATCCCACAGATGTTTACCATGTGGCAAGCATTATACCTTTTGTTAACCCTTTTTAATCATTATAAAACAATTCTGGAAGGCACATTTTAAAGATGTAGAAAGCACCTTGCCCAATGTCACAAAGTCAACTAAGTGGCAGGCAGAATTAAGATTTTAGCCTAGATGTTGACTAATTAATTAGTTCATAATATATGGCCCTTCAAAAAGAAATATGCTAAATATTCTAGCATAGAACCACAGAAAGATGGTAACATTGTTTGGGAGAGGGCAAAGAGAAAGAGCACAAGCAAAGATTAGGACAATTTAGGCTGGAATTAGAATACAGCATGGGTGGTAAGAGAGACTCCAAGAGTATAAATTAAGCTGAGTTCAAATCTATGATTTAGTGTTTATTTCCCGTGCAGCACTGAAGTTATCTGACTCTCTAGTTCAGTTTCCTTCCTCATCTGCAAAACTGACAAAGTGGTTGTACTGACCTCAAGGAGTTGCTGAAGGATTAAAAGTGCTAACTAATACACAGAAGACACACAGAACACCTGGAACACCTGGAATTATTAACTATAGTAAATGTTAGTAATTATTATTGTTTTCTAGTGATAAAAGTTAAGCCAAAATAACTAATGATATTGTGTAATATTAATAATGATAAACAAGTGTAAGAGGAAGAAGAAACTAATCCTTATGTGNAATTATTAACTATAGTAAATGTTAGTAATTATTATTGTTTTCTAGTGATAAAAGTTAAGCCAAAATAACTAATGATATTGTGTAATATTAATAATGATAAACAAGTGTAAGAGGAAGAAGACTAATCCTTATGTGATGACCTGTCTCCTCTGAAATAAAAAATGAGGTCTTCTGAAAGGGCAGAGGCACACAGCACTTGAAGGAAAAAGATCAATAGAATTTTTCTTTCTTTTTAAATCCACACTGCAGTTATAAATAGGTTAAGTGACTTGTTCATACGGGTTATAGGTTTTAGAAGCCTAATGTGACTTAAGAGTTCTCTACTCTATTTGTGGTATTTCACACAATTATTAACTTGATGGCAAAAGTCTGAAAATCCCATGCAGTTCATTCTGTTGAGTAATTTAATGTTCTATGACACTGTTCATGAACTTGGTTTATAAGAAATTGCCCTTGAATATTTTGTTATTTCAGTTAACCCTAAAATACTGAAAAGTGGCTTTAATTGAAACAGCACCCCAAAATGAGTAAAGAATCCCAGGTTTTTGTCAGAAGAATTAATAGTAAGTAATTCTCTTTGATTTCTATCCTATAGGAGGGTCCATTTTAAACACAATAATTTAGTAGTAATATCAACAAGGCTGCTAGACATAGGTTTTAAAACACTGAACTACTGGTTAATCTATGAGGTGAATTCCAATTATGGAATTAAAGGCAAAAATCTATTCCTGAAACTTTCCACAGGGAAGATTTTTTTTTTCGATTTTTGAGGCTGATTAAATTTGCCATTGCAGCATATGATTAAAATTAAAAAGTGCCTCACTAGGTCAGATTTAGTATATTTTACAAAACCCCAAAAGTTCAAGACAATCTTTAAATTAGTTCTTTGCATATATGTATTTAAGAACAGAGTCACACTTTATAAAGAGAAGCAAAGAATATAGAGAGAATCTAAGAGCTTAAAATGGTGAAAATTTTAGAGAGCCACAGCTAACTAATGAGATGAAATTTTTCAGTTAGAATCATGATACTAATCATATTAGCTAACAACTCTGACCATCACACATCCTTTGGAATCTAACACATAATTTAACATAGGTCTATTATATAACCAATAAGATCAACTGCTCTCAAAACTCAAAAGCAAACTTCATTTTCTGGTACCCTGAAATGCTTTAAAAATCAGATTAAATCAACTGAATGTTGATTCAAATATCTGTCTACATTCTTTTCTGGAACTACCCATTCGATGAAGTCAACAATCATATAGGATGCTTGTGCAACATCACTCCTGCTCCCAGAGAAAACATGAAAAAGAGATTTTCCTGCTGAGCTTGAACAGTATTTCAAAATGATGCATACTGTTCTATTTGGGTGCTATCTGAAGGTTAGAAATCTTATAAATGATAGTAAGATTAAATCACTTCTTCAGTGTATAATAAAGCATCTCCAGTAAGTGTAAACTCAATCCTCTCTTTAATGCATATGCCATCACACTTCTAGCGATCTCGGTAAACCTAATGGTTACTGTATCTAATAGAATGAGAGAAGGGTAATAAAATGGGTCTCCTGAAGGTAGAAAGCCTAGAGATAAACCCATGCACCTATGGGTACCTTACTTTTGACAAAGGAGACAAGAATATACAATGGTATAACGATAGTCTCTTCAATAAGTGATGCTGGGAAAACTGGACAGCTACACGTAAAAGAATGAAATTAGAACACTTCATAACACCAACTGCAAAGACAAACTCAAATGGATTAAAGATGTCAATGAAAGGCGAGAAACTATAAAAGCCTTAGAGGAAAACAGGCAGAACACTTGATGACATAAATCCCAGCAAGACCCTCTATGACCCACCTCCTAGAATAATGGAAATAAATATAAATAAATAAACAAGTGAGATCTAATTAAACTTAATAGCTTTTGCACAGCAAAGCAAACTATAAACAAGGTGAAAAGACAACCCTCAGAATGTAGAGTGTTAGTTGCTCAGACATGTCTGACTCTTTGTGACCCCTTGGACTGTAGCCTGCCAGGGTTCTCTGTCCATGGAATTTTCCAGGCAAGAATACCGGAGTGGGTTGCCATTCCTTCTCCAGAGGATCTTCTCAACCCAGGAATTGAACCCGGGTTTCCTGTATAGCAGGCAGATTCTTTACAGAATGGAGAGAATAATAGCAAATGAAANTCTCTGTCCATGGAATTTTCCAGGCAAGAATACCGGAGTGGGTTGCCATTCCTTCTCCAGAGGATCTTCTCAACCCAGGAATTGAACCCGGGTTTCCTGTATAGCAGGCAGATTCTTTACAGAATGGAGAGAATAATAGCAAATGAAACAACTGACAAAGGACTAATTTCCAAAAATATACAAGCAGTTCATACAACTCAATACCAGAAAAACAAACAACCTAATCAAAAAGTGGGCAAAAGACCTAAACAGACACTTCTCCAACAGACATACAGATGGCTAATAAATACATGAAAAGATGCTCAGCACTGCTCATTAGAGAAATACAAATCAAAACTACAGTGAGATATCACCTCACAAGGGACAGAATGGCCATCATCAAAAAATCTACAAACAATAAATGCTGGAGACGGTGTAGAGAAAAGGGAACCCTCGCACACTGTTGGTGGGAATATATATACAGTCACTATGGAAATTCCTTAAAAAATTAGGAATAAAACCACCATATGACCCAGCAATCCCATAACTAGGCATATATAACCTGAGTGAAAAAGACACACGTATCCCGATGTTCACTGCAGCACTATTTACGATAGCTAGGACATGGAAGCATCCTAGATGTCCATTGACAGATGAATGGAGAAAGAAGCTGTGGCATACATATAGAATGGAATATACTCAGCCACAAAAAGGAATGCATTTGAGTCAGTTCCTATGAGGCAGATGAACCTAGAGCCTACTATACAGAATGAAAGTCAGAGAGAAATAAGCACCGTGTTTCGACACATAAACGTGGGATCTAGAAAGATGGTACCTATGAAACTACTTGCAGGGCGCAATGGAGACACAGAGAACAGACTCATGGGCACAGGCGCCGGGGAGGGAAGTGGGGTGGGACATGGAGACAACAACACAGAAACAGATATACTATCATACATAGAAGAGGCAGCCCACTGGAATTTGCTGCGTGACTCCGGGAATGCAGACTAGGGCTCTGTAACAACCTAGAGGGGTGGGAGGCGGCCGAAAGGTTCAGAGAGAGAAAGGTGTACATATCATAGGTATACCTAAGGCTGATTTATGGTGATCTATGGCAGAAACCAGTACAGTATTTTAGAGCAATTATCCTTTGATTAAAAAGAAGTAAATTTAATTATTAAAAAGAAAAGGGTTTTCTGAGAAAATTCAAAAGGGTTTAGTAGGTTCACAATGCATAACTCTGAAGCTCACAACTGAACTAGATTCTAACTGTTCTGTTAAATTCATAGATCTACATATTTAAAACTGTCAACTTATACTAAGATACTATATGCACCCTATACTTATCAAGAGCCACTTTCCTCTACTGACCTACATAACACTTCAGGAATTATCTTCTGCAGAAAGAAGGCCCATCTTTGAATATGAGTGAGTCAAGAAAATTCATGATATAGTATTTATATTATATGATCAAAATAACCAGTTTTCAGCAGAAATGAGAAGTCAGATAACAATTACTCAGAGACAGATTATAATTTAAAGATTAAGTCCTATTCCTCCCTTTTGCAGTAGGGAGTAAGGACACTACGGAATTTTTATCTTTATTTCTAATCTATTTTTAAAACAAGATGTCTATTGACATGTGCTGACAACTGAAAACCAGAAATAAACCAAGTTTATTGGATCAATCAAGTTTAGAGCACTCTTCTGTAAGACACTTTCATAAGATGTGCATGATACAAGTAAAAATGCAAAAAAACAAACAAACAAACCCTAAATCCTTCACCACCTAGGGACACCTTTGATTTTATCAAATACTGACTTAATTCCTCACTGTACAAAGAATCACTGCTATCCAATTTATCTTTCTGATACTATAGGTTGTCAATATCTCATTTGCATGAATAGGTTTCTCAGATTTTATGTACACTATATAGAGCATGTTTTGATTAATCATGATAATATAAATCCTGTTATATATTTAAAAGAAAAGTTATAATTCTGGAGTTTTTTTTTAAGTAACAAGCAAAGGTTAGCTTATATAAAGTTGATTATACCTATGTCCTTTTCCTCTTCCATTCTATATGCTTCTCCCTCAGATTGGGATTGGCGAATAAAACACAAAATCTATGTGCTCATGTAGGTGTTAGTAATGCTCATATAACACATGGCTCAAGAAAGCTTAGACTGTCCAAAGTATATATGTTGTAAGCATAATTTTAGGCTAGCAAATTCATTTTACTTTAACTTCACTAGCTTTCCCTTTCTTATAATATAACAATGATCTTTTACTCAAAATAGAGTTAGGGAAAATATTATTATAACTGTATCTGTTTTCATACACTTGGCAGCGTTGAAGATTTTTCAAAAGTTTCCATCAATCACTAAATATACTTCCTACCTATACAAGGTTCCCACATATCCTCCAATCCATTAGAATTTTTAAGTAAGTAAAAGACTTGAACTTTGCATACTTCTTTTACTTCTTTTTTTGCTCATGGTGGACATTAATATTGTTTCCCCCACAACAGATACATTTCTTCTGTATTAACCAATCTGTTAAGGAAGCATATGATCACAAAGTATTGAGAATAAACACGATAAAGTTATCAAAACTTCACCATCTTAACACCTTTTCTAGCTAACAGATGCTTCACGCGAGAAAAATTAAGTCAAAAACAAAAAGGTGAGGTATGGAAAGAAAAGAAAAAACTTTGAATATAGAACAATTTAGTAATTACACTGCTAGGATATTGTCTAGTGATGATATTAGAACTCTTGAGTTTCTAGATGCAAAAGCCGGCTAAATCATGTGGGAAACTATTCTGCCCTTGGGTGTAGAACTAAAAGTAATTTCCTCTAGTATTTGGAATTTCACAGGTTTTCTGCTTAATGCAGAAATGAGATTAAAATAAATTATTAACTCAAGTAACATCGAAGAGAGCATGAACAATCCAAACTCCTAATGAAGTCAAACTTCATGCAAGTACAACATCAAATGAACAGCCAGCTGAGAAAAGTACATTTGTTTTATACACTTGTTGGGCTTCCCTGGTGCCTCAGATAGTGGAGTGTCTGCCTGCAATGCGGGAGACTCGTGTTCGATTCCTGGGTCAGGAGGATCCCCTGGAGAAGGAAATGGCAGCCCACTCCAGTACTCTTGCCTGGAGAGTTCCATGGACGGAGGAGCCTGGTGGGCTATAGTCCATGGGGTCACAAAGAGTTGGACACTGAGCAACTTCACTTCACTTCATACCAATCTTCTCTAAGTAGTATACAGTTCAGAAAAAGTACTAGAATTTTTGAATCATGGTTCAAGACAGTGAAACAAAACAGCATTTAACAAGGGAAAAATAAGGAAACCTGATTGATACCCTCAAGAATCCATACCTGATCACTCCACCAGGAGAAAGAAACAAATAGATGATATACATGATCACCATAGTCTATGCTAACATGTAATACGAAAAACAAAGCAATAGGTACCAGAAAGTTGTTGAGCAATCTACTCACCAAAACGGAATAGGCTAATTAGAAAAGGCTACATGTAACATACCATCTTTGTCCTCAGATTCATTCATTTACCTAGTATGTACCAAGTATAAGTACTTGGTATAAATCAGTGAAAAAAAGAGACACAAAATCCATTCCCTGATGGCACTTACATGAAATTAAGACAAATGGACAATGGTGTATATTCAAAGATGTTCATCAATGTAATTTATTTTTTTAAGCTAGAAATAAACACTATACTTATTGAATATGATTGAAAAGACTAATACTGGAACAATCTAAAAATACAGTTCAAGTAAATATGTAACATCTTCACTTCTAAAGCTTCATTCTATATCTATGACAGAAAATAGTCTATGTATTGAGTCAAATAACTTTGAGCAAGACAAGCCACACCTTGTCACAATTCAATTTTTAGCTTTAACCTACTCTTACCTTAAGACCTGTATTTCATGGCAATAATGCTCAAAATCTGTCAAGGTGTAACTAGTGGTCTTGGATACAACAAAAAAGACAATCAAGGTATGATGCATTCTCCTGAAGCACATTTACTAAACATTTCTATTAGAACAAATATCTTATGGCACATGCCACATTTGCAGTTGGCCCCATGAGGTGAAGAAACATGCTCCCCTTCTTACTAGTATTCTGCACAGAACATCTGAAAGGCACTGCTTCCTTAATTTTAAAATCCCTTTATTCTACCTTTTTTTTTCCCAATTAAAACAACAAACTTTGTTAGTCTGTCATGAGTCTGTGTAAAGAAGCAGGAAGAGTGGAAAGATACAAACTAGGAGTGACCGAGACCATCATTTCCAGCTATTCTCTGCATCTGGCTTTGGAGGTATCTCCAAAATTAGCATCAGGTTAAGAAAAAGGTGCTTTTCCTAAAATTCATACCTGCAGAGGGATTTGCTCCAGCTAAATCTCCGATAGCCATAGGCCTCACAACCCAGACAGCACAGCTGAGCTGAGAACCCTGGTATCCATTAACATCACACATAAAGACCTTATATGAAAAGTATATGTTTTAAAATCTATGGCCTCAACAAGAGACAGCAGTAAGATGTTGCACAAGTACTCCAATTTCATGCCAAAAGACTGAAAGAGACAAACTGACATCAAATGCCTCCTAACATGGTAAGAGCACAGTATCATTTCTGTAATTTCACTGACAAAACCACAACTTGAAGCTAAACAAGAAGAAACATAACAAACATAAATTGTGGAAGAGTCAACAAAATAAGTGGATTATACTTTTAAAAGCATCAAGGTTGTAACAGACCAAAAAAATGAGAAACCTGATAAAATTAGAAAAGACTGAAGAAACATGAGCATTGAATACAACAGACCATCCAGGATTTACTTCTGCTAGAAAAGGACATTATTTGGACAAGTGGCAAAATCTGCATAAAATGGTAGATTAGAAAATAGGATCATATAAATTTTAATATCTAGTTTTGATAGGTGTACAGGCATTAAATAAGAGAATGTCTTAAATATTAGAAACACTGTAGTGTTTAGGAAGAAAAGGGAATGATTTCTACTTACCTTCAAAAGGTTCAGGAAAAAGATTTTGTGTGTGTAGATACACAGAGGGATAATGTAAATGTAGTAAAATGCTAATAACTGAAGTATCTGGCTGAACTTCTTTGTAATATTTGCAATTTTTCTGTAAACTGAAATTATATCAAAACAAAAAAGGCCACCATCAGAGAAGCACTAACATGATCTAGGTGCTGGCTTAACACTAATCGCCACACAACCTGGTGGCAACAAACAAACATTCACTGGCAGTGATAAGAGGCTCTACGGCCAGCTTCCTGGCACAGCTCTTATGCTCCTATGACAACTTGCTATAGATGTAAAGTTTGTTTATACCTGGTGTTGATGTACAAGTGGAGAAACAGGAACTCTCATGCACTGTGGGGAGTTTAAATTTGTGCAATCTTTTTGGAAGACATCTGGCAGCATCTACTATAATTCTAGATGTGCATTCCTTTGAATTCCTAGCACTCTCTATTCGGAAAATTTATTATATAGGTAGACAAATGTGACTATGCAACAATTTGTATACAAAGATATTCAATAAAGCATCATTTGTATTAATAAAAAAATTTTTTAAATCCATGATAATTAGGAATGGATTGGTTACACATAGCACCTCACAATCATGCCTACAGACACAAACACAAAGAAAAGAAAAAAAGTAAAAAGAGCTATCGAATTAATAGCATTAATTTCTTGTCTTTTTTCTTTTTTTTTGGCCATGCTGCCACCACTGGACTGCTAGGGAATTCCCAGAAGCATTAATTTTGAGTGGAAAAATGAGATATATATTTTCATTCCCTCCCCAAGTGTGTATATAATACACATACACACACATATATATACACCATTCCCACTAATTAGTGATAATGGTAAGCAGCAGCAGAATTCCATTTTGCTCTAGAATGTATTATATATAATCTGGCAGATGTTTTATTCATTACTAGCTAGGCTTGGCTTAGGTAAACAGGCAAATAAAATTGCAGTATCTAAACATCAGTTAAGGCCACTTATATATTGAGTTTAGAAGGGTGGCTTAAAATAAAAACTGAGAAAAATATAAGTTAAAATTTTACCCCACAAAATGTTCTCAGTAAACAAATTTCACTAGGGGAAATAAGATAGGAAAAAATATATGCCAGATCGAAATAAAGAAATTCACACCCTTATGGAAAACATACACTTCCACATGGGAAAATATAATGCAACTTAAAGAAGTTTAAAGAGGTCCTAACCTTAACCATCTGTTTAATTTCTGCAAAAGAATTCAATTTTTTTAAAATGTCAAAAACATAAAGATACCACTTCATACCATTCAGGATGCCTATTAGCAAAAACGACAAAAAATAACAAGACTTGAACCCTGGTGCATTGCTGGTGGACATGTAAAATGGTATGTTATTACGGTGGAAATATAAAATGGTATGGCAGTATCTCCAAAATTAAAGGTACAATTAATACATAATCTACCAATTCCACTTCTGGGTACATAAGTGGGTACAAAAGCAGAAACTCAAACAGATTCTTGTACACCAATGTTTAGAGCAGCATTATTCACACCAGGCAAAAGGTGGAAATAATCTAAATGCCCACTGATGGATGAATAAATGTGGTATACACATACAATTAAATATTCCACCTTAAAAAAAATTCTGGCACAAGTTACATACAACATGGATGAACCCTGAATACATTATGCTAAGTTAAAATAAGACACAAAAGGTCAACTATCCTATGACCCCACTTATATAAGGTACCTAGAGTAGTCAAATTCAGAAGACAGAAAGGTAGAATGGTGGCTTCCAGTGACTGTCACCATGGTTGAAGGTACGGAAGGAAGCATGGAGAGTTACTGTTTCATGGGTACAGTTTGGGAAGATGAAAAAATTTTGGAGACAGAAGGTGCTGGTGGTTGTGCAGTAAAGTGAATGTACCTAATGAAACTGAACTGTACACAGAAAAATGATTAAAATGGTAAACTTCATGTTCTATATATATTTTGCCCCTCTAATAGTACATTTAGTTTTGCCTTAAACTATGGTTTAATGAGGAATACTGGCTCAGCTTTGAGGGGTATCCTATGTGACTGCCGGGATAAGTGACAGTGGCTGCCGTACAACTTGGAAAAAACAGACAAGTGGGTGCCAAGACATACAAAAGAAGAACACGAGGAGTATATGTATAATATATAAATGGTTCCTACTACCATCAAGGCAAAGATAGAAAAAGAAAAAGAGAAGTTCTCCCTAGAATCTATACCTCCTAAGGAAGGGCAGCGCAGAGAGCATGCAAACAATCCCTCAAAGACTGTCTGGTTTGAACAATCTCCTGTGGAAAATCCCAAGTGATCATGAAAAGCAGCTTGTACGTGAGATGTCACATAGTTGTTGCCTTTGCACCTCCCCACTTACCTCTCACCCCTACCTCAAATTATAAACAGTGAAGATTGTTTTTCCTCCACAAAACATCTGCAAAAGATGTTAAGGTTGTCAGTTCTCTGAAGTCATTTGAAAATTCTTCACAGGAACAAAGAAATCTGGTATTAATTAGAAGTTATTATTTTTTTCTCATCTTTTGAAATGTCCTTTCCATCCAAGTGAGACTTGGAAAGAAAGAGGGATGCCAATAAAAGGAAATTTTTTTTTTTTGAGAGCCACGCTGCTGCTGCTGCTAAGTCACTTCAGTTGTGTCTGACTCTGCGACCCCAGAGACAGCAGCCCACCCGGCTCCTCCGTCCCTGGGATTCTCTAGGCAAGAATACTGGAGTGGGTTGCCATTTCCTTCTCCAATGCATGGAAGTGGAAAGTGAAGTCGTGTCTGACTCTTAGCAACCCCATGGACTGCAGCCTACCAGGCTCCTCCGTCCTTGGGATTTTCCAGTCAAGAGTACTGGAGTGGGGTGCCATTGCCTTCTCCATTTGAAAGCCATAGAATACAACTATCCATAATAAGATTTCTTNGGAAAGTGAAGTCGTGTCTGACTCTTAGCAACCCCATGGACTGCAGCCTACCAGGCTCCTCCGTCCTTGGGATTTTCCAGTCAAGAGTACTGGAGTGGGGTGCCATTGCCTTCTCCATTTGAAAGCCATAGAATACAACTATCCATAATAAGATTTCTTTGCCTGATTTCCTTGGGTTCTTCTATTCTCGAAAACGTATACAACATTTACTGTGCAATACACTTATCTTAGAAGGGGTCTAGCTCTCCTTTAGCCACTGTTTGGTACAAGTATTTGGAACCAGGGATCAGATCCCCAAGAAGTAACCATCAATGATTTCTGGTAGGGAAGCCTGAATATGAATATAGCAGAGAGGATCAAAGAGATTTTTAGTGGGGAAGAATGAAGAAGACAAATAAGTTACATTGCAGGAGGCCACTTAAAGTAAGTTTTTGCCTCCACAGAATTAACAAACTATGGAAAAATAGGTAATTTTCAGTTTTTAAAAAAAGCTACTAAGCCAGAAGACCTTGCAATTTTAAAGCTGGGCTCTATATTGAGTCCTGTGCTAAGTTGCTTCAGTCGTGTCCAATTCTTTGCAACTCTATGGATTGTAGCCCACCAGGCTCCACTGTCCATGGGATTCCCCAGGCAGGAAGAATACTGGAGTGGGTTGCGGTGCCCTCCTCGAGGGGATCTTCCTGACCCAGGAATCGAACCCCATCTCTTATGTCTCCTGCACTGGCAGGCCAGTTCGTAACCACTAGTGCCACTTGGGAAGCCCATATTGAGTTCTCATATCCTACAAATAAAGTTTTCCAAGTACCTAGTGGGGAATCACCTCATCACCGACTCAATGGACATGAGTTTGAGCAAGCTCCAAGAGATGGTGAACGAGAGAGGGAAGCCTGGCGTGCTACAGTCTATGGGGTCACAAAAAATCGGGACACCACTGAGCAAGTGAACGACAATGAGGAATCAAAGGATTAAACTTGGTAAAGAGAAGCCAGGCATTGTAACACTTAGCTCCCATCACAAGGAAGAAAATGAGTAGAAAAAAATAGTATTTCCCTGTAAAAGTTAGGTCCAACAGGCCTCTCCCTAAATTAATTCTGATCCAGCCCATGGAATGGAATAGCCTGAGAAGCAATATCATGCAATTAGGTGGTACATGAAGGCCCATAATCTTTCCTTAATAAAAGCACACCTGAGAATGTAGCAATACTGCTAGACCACTGACAACAGCTTAAAATATATGCCTGTTGACTTGAGATTATTACTGCTGATGTTCAAAAGTAATAAAAATGCTATACCCCCACAAATGTGTATATATGAGTACCAAAAGACATGTACAAGAATGTCCACAGCATCATCAGACATAATAATCCCAAATCAAAAACTCAAATGATCACTGTCAAAGGATCAGATAAATTATAGCATCATCATACAACATTGTGCTATTCAGCAATGAAAGTGAACAAATTATCACTACATATGCAGTAACACTGACTAATAGCAAAAGAAGCCAGACTCAAAAAGGTACAAAAATTACGATTCTATTTTATATGAAATTTTAAAAAGAAAAGCAAAATTAAACTACAGTGTTCACCAGGATACAGGTTACCTTTGAGAGGGAGGTACACACACTAGGAGGAGCTATGTGAAAGGATCCAGAAGAACGAGTAATATTCTGTAACTTCATCTGTGTGATGGTCACACATGTATATTCAGTTTGTGAAAATTTACTTTATTGTATATTTATGATTTGTGTGCTTTGCTTTCCTGTAGGTATATTACTTTAATTTATAAATACTTATCCAGATTTATTAATATTCAAGTTTTTCAAATGAATGGATGATTCTGGGGGAAAAGTTCTTCCCTAGACTTTATTCCTATTGTCTTTGAACTCTATTTTTAACATCAGATTTTAGAAGGTGGTGATTTCCAGTCCTCAGCTACATCATTCCAGAATATATGTATTTCATATCAAAGGTTAATATAAGGATTTAAGTCCTGAAAATTGGTGTTCTCTCCATCCAAACTGCAAATCAGAATTTACAATCTTCTTCCCTAATTTTAGTAGGCAAAAGAATCAGGATCAATTGTGGCCCTCTGTTTGGCAAATCCACCCCAGAGTATGCATTTTTTAAAAGTCACTAGTTATGCAGTGTCAAAGAAAAATGCTGAATAGGTACTAGGATTAGAACCTTTCTATTGTTAACTTTTAAACTGGCTTCATTTGCCTCTCTCAACTAAAACCAAGATGAAGAGGAAGGAGAGATAAGAGAGAGAGAGAGAGTGGCATAATTGTTTTTAACATTCTCATTTCTTTGTTCTTTCTTTAACATTTAAGGGCCTACTGTATGTTAGGAACTGCAGTAGACATTTGGAATATGCAGCAGCCAATGAAACACGGTCCCTATCCATGCAGAATACACAACAGGGGCACCATCAGGCTACCTACGCACTACACATGCACATCTCACCTCATACACATGTCAGTCTTATTGAGGGAGGTGCTATTATCCTCATTACACAGATGAGGAAAATCTGCTTAGAATGCAACTACATACAGTATAATGTCCTTGATTTTCCATATATTCTGCAATAAGGCAGAATTCAAGTACAGTTCAATTCTAGATACTAACATATGGAGAGACACAATTTTTACGAAAAGACTGTAAAATGTACTAACTGATCCTAAAAATTTCTATGATATAGTATAGACTTGTTTTGCCTAAGTGAGGCGTCAGCAAGAAACCTGAAAGGAAACCTTCTTTCATTACTCTTCCAATACTTCAACTACTGACTAAATTATAAAGGTAAAAGATTCTTTTGTCTTTGACTCCTAGAAAGTGAAAAAATTCTCTTCTAAAGCTATAAATACATAAAACTCAGGAGATCTAAAGACACCTGCTGTGGGAGCCACACCTTCACTACTGTATACATGTACATAAACAGACATGAACGTTTGTGCAGATACATACATCGAATTGTTGTCAGTTACTCTTTCACATTTCTTGCACAAAGGTAATAAATATGTTACATTGCTCATGACCACTGTCTACATCACCAATCATAATTTTGCAAAGTACATTTTTTTTGAGTTGAAAAGGACCAAGAATACATAAACATCTTCTATGTCTATGTATATATACATATATATATACACTATGTCTACATTAACATTTTCTGTTAATCAAAATTATTAACATAAAGACTCTGTAGCAGTCCAACCTCTATTAAACCATTACTGGCCAATTTCTTAAACAGTCAAACCTCTAACATACAGTTTGGTTTTAAAGTATTTGAATTTTGTAGTCTATCTGCCTTTTGTTTTCTTTTTAAATAAAGCAGACCACAACATTTATGGATATGTAGCCAAAAGTCTAATTCATAAAGGAAGGCTATTAATTCAAATTTACAAAGAATTAAACTATTTCAAAGAAGCCTGATCCTAAGGGGGGGAAAAAAAAGATGGCAACTATAATTTTAAAACATGCAAAATAGGACAGTGAAGGGAGACTAACAATAAGCAAAAATAAAATGGTCAAAATCTGTATGTTCAGAATGGGGAAGAAAAGATTTCCAGAATATTTTTTACACACCACTGCATGAATAAGGAAATGCCTTCCTGCCTGAGTGTTTATACCCAAAACAATACTTTTCTTTTGAACTGTAACTTAACTTTCTGTTATCACATGTCATGTTATAATAATCAAACGTACATTTGTGGTAAAGCCAAAAACCACTCTGAAGAAGTGGTCTTAACCACAATTCAAAGCTTATAAAGATTATCTGAGCCATTAACCTGTGGAGCTGCTTTCACACACTGCTAGACCAAAAAGGCAGGCCCAGCAGTTCGTTGTAGCTGCTCCCACAAGCTTCACAAAGAAGCCACGGGGCTCGGCAAGGGAAATACACAATACAGGGGAATGGAAGTCGGTGGTACAAAAACCTAAGAGCAAACTACTTTGTCTTGGGTAGCACTACAGGCAGTCTAATAAAACATTAACCATCCGAGGCGCCTCCGCTCGGCACAGGTAAAAGACAGGCTCTGAACTGAGAATCACTATGAAGTGATTAGGGCTTCCCTGGGGGCTGAGTCGGTAAAGAATCTGCCTGCACTGTGGGAGACGTGGGTTCGATCCCTGGGTTGGGAAGATCCCCTGGAGGAGGACATCGCGATGGGTTGGGAAGATCCCCTGGAGGAGGACATCGCGACCCACTCCAGTACTCTTGCCTAACGAATCCCCATGGACAGAGGAGTCTGGCAGACTAGTCTGTGGGGTCGCAAAGAGTCGGACATGACTGAGCGACTAAAAAACAAAACAAAAACAAAAAATGAAGAATATAGAACATCAGTCACTTAAAGTCATAAAGCATTAGAAGACGAGGCAAAAGCCTTGGGAGTTTGGCAGGTATAGATTTAACTGTCACAGTTTGGGTCATTCGGGTTATATATTTACTTAATATCTTGCTATGCTATGAATTCAAATTAGGCAAACTGCAAAGCTGTTCTATTATAAATTTACTAGTTAACTGGCTAGTCAACTTCCCTCTTCATTTGTCTAACTAGAACGAAGAAGGGCACAGTTATTTAAAGATCAGCTGCTCCATTGCAGCAACTTAATTTTTAACATTTCCTCTCTCATCAACATCTATCTATACAGGCATGTTTTCGATTCTTGACTTCCCCTCATTCTTGACTTCCATCACAAGGAATTCATTGACAAATGCTGTCCACTGCCTTCTCAAATTATCTTCTATATTTCCACTCCCTGATTCCATAAAGTTAGATGAAGCTCTTATTACAACTTTTGTATCTATAGCATCCTAAACTAGCCTCATGCAATAAAACAGACAAGCACACAACAAACAGAATGTATCTGTTTACATGTGCTCTCATTTAACTATCACCAACAATCCTGACAGGCCTTCAAACTTAGAAAGGAAAATTAAACCTCAAACAGTCATGATAGGATATTCCCCTGCTTCTGATTTCACACTGATCATACTAAGGCTGAAGATTAAATATACAAGGAAGCCATCTCTAGTCTTTAAACCACTCATCTTCTTCAACTCCCCAAATAATTAGGTTTGTCCCAATTCACTGATAAATTAATTCCCATTTGCTCTTCCACATTAAATAAACCACCTATCATATGGAAATTTATTTAAATGCTCCAGAAAAATCACTTCTTAACCTGTAAAGTATTTCTTAGCAAACCAAAACTGTTGATTCTCAAGGATGAAATGCTGCAGTAATCCAACTAGAGAACAGGAACAATGCCACAGTTAAATCAGCCATGAAAATCTGTGTTAACAGCCCTAGGGATTAGTCAAACCAACAGTCTTTCTTTAAGTATCCCAGTAATGAAGAAAATGTCAATCTGTTTCCATAATAAACTAGAGATGCACAAGGGAATTTTTAGGCCATAACTTTTATGCTGGACAATTTTTTTTAATGGCAGAAGTGTACATTAGTGAAATATGGACAACACTATGCATATATTATTCATATAAAATTGACTCAACTGCATACAATATTAACATCAAGTTTTCAAATGCAAGTCTGTATGTACACAGCATATGCTCACTAAATGAATGAATAATATTAAAAAAATAGTAAGTCATCTGTTAAAAAAGATGAACAAAAAACTGTCATGAAACTGTAGCTCTTAAACTATAATATTAATTACACCAACTATTGTTTTAAAGTATATATATATAATTAAGGAAAACTAATATCTTTATATTCACTATACATTTTTTTAACTTTTTGTTTTATACTGCGGTATAGTTGATTAACAATGTTCTGTTAGTTTCGGGTACACAGCAAAGTGGTTCAGTTACACATATACATATATCTAGTCTTTTTCAAATTCTTTCTCCATTTAGTTTGTTACACAATAATGACTAGAGTTCGCTGTGCTATACAGTAGGTCCTTATTGGTTACCCTTTTAAATAAAGTAGTGTGTACATATCAATCCCAAACTCCCTAATTATCCCTCCCCCCAACCCTTCTACCCTGGTAATCATAAGTTCATTTTCACAGTCTTGTTTCTGTTCTGTAAATAAGTTCATTTGTATCATTTATTTTTAGATTCCTCAGGACATTTCTGGCTGACTTACTTCACTCAGTGCCAATCACTACATCCATCCCCCTTGCTGCAATTGGTATTATTCCATTCTTTACAATGGCTAAGCAGTGTTTCATGGTGCGCTTAGTGGCTCAGTTGTATCTGACTTTGCAACCCCTTGGAGTGTAGCCTGCCAGGCTCCTCTGTCCATGGGGATTCTTCAGGCCAGAATACTGGAGTATTCTGTCTGTTGACATGCCCTCCTCCAGGGGATTTCCCAACCCAGGGGTCAAACTCAGGTCTCCCGCATTGCAGTCAGATTCTTAACCAACTGAGCCACGAAGGAAGCCCAATATTTCATGGTACATGTGTACAAAATCTTTATCCATTCCTATGTCGATGGACACTTAGGCTGCTTCCATGTCTTGGCTATTGTAAACAGTGTTATAATGAACACTGGGGTGCATGTATCCTTGCAGACCATGTTCTTCTCCAAATATGAATATATGCCCAGGAGTGGGACGGCAGGATCATGTGCCATTCTGTGCTAAGTTGCTTCTGTCGTGTCCAACTCTACTACAGACTGTAGCCCTCTAGGCTTCTCTGTCAATAGGATTCTCCAGGCAAGATACTAGATTCTCCAGGCAAGATACTAGATTCTCCAGGCAAGATACTAGAGTGGGTTGTTGCCAAGCCCTCCTCCAGGAGATCTTCCTGACCCAAGGATCAAACCTGAGTCTCCTTTATCTCCTACATTGGCACTTTACCATCAGTAGCACCTGAAAAGTCATTGCAGGATCACATGGCAACTCTATTTTTACTTTTTAAAGGAATCTCCATACTGTTCTCCACAGTGGCTATCGCAATTTACATTTCCATCTACAGTGTAAAAGGGTACCCTTCTCTCCAAACCTTCTCCAGCATTTACTGTTTGTAGACTTTTTGATGATCGCCATTCTGACTGTTGTGGATTGATGTCTCACTGTAGCTTTGATTTGCATTTCTCTAATAATTCAGTTCAGTTCAGTTGTCAGTCGTGTCCGATTTCTTGCAACCCCAGGGACTGCAGCACACCAGACTTTCCTGTCCATCACCAACTACTGGAGCTTGCTCAAACTTACATCCATTGAGTCGGTGATGCCATCTAACCATCTCATCCTCTGTCATCCTTTTCTTCCCCTGTCTTCAATCTCTCACAGCATCAGGGTCTTTACCAATGAGACAATTCTTCACATTAGGTGGCCAAAGTATTAGAGCTTCAGCATTAGTCCCTCCAATGAATATTCAGGATTGATTTCCTTCAGGATTGACTGGTTTGACTTCCTTGCTGTCCAAGGGATTCTCAATAGTCTTATCCAACACCACAGTTCAAAAGCATCAATTCTTCAGTGCTCAGCTTTCTTTTTAAGGTCCAACTCTCACATCCATACATGCCTACTGGAAAAACCATAGCTTTGAATAGATGGACCTTTGTCAGTAATGTCTCTGCTTTTTAATATGCTGTTAGTTTTTTTCATAGCTTCTCTTCCAAGGAGCAAACATCTTTTAATTTCATGGCTGCAGTCACCATCTGTAGTGATTTTGGAGCCCAAGAAAATAAACTCTCTCACTGTTTCCATTGTTTCCTCTTCTATTTGCCATGAAGTGATGGGGCTGGATGCCATGATCTTAGTTTTCTGAATGTTGGGCTTTAAGCCAACTTTTTCACTCTCCTCTTTCACTTTCATCAAGAGGCTCTTTAGTTCCTCTTCGCTTTCTGCCATAAGGGTGATGTCATCTGCATATCTGAGGTTATTGATATTTCTCCCAGCAATCTTGATTCCAGTTTGTGCTTCATCCAGTCTGACATTTCACATGATGTACTCTGCATATAAGCTAAATAAGCAAGGTGACAATATACAGCCTTGTCGAACTCCTTTCCCAATTTGGAACCAGTCTGTTGTTCCATACTCGGTTCTAATTGTTGCTTTTTGACTTGCATACAGATTTCTCAGGAGGTGGTTAAGGTGGTCTGGCATTCCCATCTCTTTAAGAATTTTCCAGTTTGGTGTAATCCACACAGTCAAAGGCTTTAGAGTAGTCAGTGAAGTAGATGTTCTTCTGGAATTCTCTTACATTTTTCTAAGATACAACAGATGTTGACAATTTGATCTCTGGTTCTTCTGCCCTTCCTAAATCCAGCTTGAACATCTGGAATTTCTTGCTTTATGTACTGTTGAAGTACGTGATATTTAATAACTAGATATCTAATAATTAAGTACCTTTCCATGTGTCTCTTGGCCACCTGTATGTCTTCTTTGAAGAAATGTCTATCGCACATTTGCTGACTGGGTTGTTTGAGGATGACCAACTATTTTAAATTAACCAATGATTATGAACAAAATGATCTGAAATGTCCAACAAGTTATTTTCTACAGTGGAGGAAAAAATTATAAATTGTCTACCAAATGAGCTGATACTAACTTCACAAATTTTATAATGAGAAGAAAAAGGAATTAACTATATTACCAAGTCCAAAAAGCTAAAATGATGATTAATTTCCTTACTCTAATGAAACTGTCTACTTTTCTCGTAGAGAATGTCCTGCCAACATACCATGCTATAGGTAATTGCTGTTTCTTGCTCTTCAATAGCAGTGTAGTTTTATGAGGCATACTCACACTTCAAAAAAAAAGTGATAATCCACATTGTTGACAGATTCTATTAAGAACCGGTATCAAGATCTAAATGGGGCTATAAACAATACAGCTGGAAAGAACTCTTTAGAAGTTTATGTTCTTTCATGTAGTTTTGTTGTATCTAAAACTAACTGTTAGGAAAACTTACATATACCAGGTGTAATTTTGCAGTAATTTCACCCAGGCAATTTTTTACTCCAATAACAATAATCAAGTGCTAACATAAGATCCATTATGTATAAGCCAGTAATAATGATGCTGTTAACAAATTAACTTCCTGGGCTTTTAAAATGTTAGTAACTCCTGGGTATGAAGGATAGTTTAAGACTGAAGTTAAGTACTTAATTCTAAGTTTGAATTCTGGAATAAAAATCAAAGTGAAAGGGGGATCATTCTAATGGTTGACTTTTTACCTGATTATCCAAAAATGTCTTGGTTTGGTTCTAGTATTCCTCAAGAAATTAATCTTACTCGTCTGGCCATTATACTCAACAACTTGCTTCTGAAAGAGGAATACTACTTTGCCTTGGGTCAGCCCTCTTCACTTTTGGACAATTTACTAGCATCTACATTTTATGCTATTTTCATAACATCCTATTTCTCACTTGGTTTGCCAGGTTCTTTGACTCAAAACACAGTCACATATTATTTTACACAATAAGAATATAGAGTTAATATTCTTGTTCGTTCAGACTGCATGTAAACGAGAGAGAGGGGGCTAAGGGGTAGAAAGGAAGAAAGAAGAGAGAACTGCAATATAAAAGAGTAGTTAAAAAAAAAAGGTTGGAGAGAAAAAGATTGCTTGAGGAAGTGACAGAGTCACCAAGTTGAAGAAACATAAAAGAGAGCCATGGAGTGTCTGATGGCCGTAAAAGGGCAATCGTCCACCTCCAAACAAACCAAATCCGGTCAACACCAAATATGGAAATGTTTTCATTCAAACACAGAGCTTTTCTTCTGTGGGATATGAACATAGATCACATTCTTTCCCTACCAAAAAAAAAAGAAAAGGATGTTAAACAAGNCTCCAAACAAACCAAATCCGGTCAACACCAAATATGGAAATGTTTTCATTCAAACACAGAGCTTTTCTTCTGTGGGATATGAACATAGATCACATTCTTTCCCTACAAAAAAAAAAAAAAAAAAAATCTCACACTTGGATACCTACTATTGTGAGAAAAATATGTTGACTTGTTGTATAAACAATTTTCAAGTTTTTCTATCCCAAAGTTCAGGATTTTCTAACACCAAGAAAAACACCACAGTACTTTCATGGTTATTCTAAAGCTTCAGTCTCTACATCTGTAAAATAGCAAAGTTAAATGACAATCTGGAAAGCCATGTGAAGATTGAGCTAATACCCATAAAACACTTTAAGGGGGCATTTTGTAAGTACAATACGTCTAAGTGTTAGCTATTATGCACTCAGCTTTTCTCTGCCTTTAGACTTACAAACCTCAACTCACAAAAGGTAACCGATGACAGAACCATTCAAATTAAGATCATTTCCAAATAAAATGCATTTCTGTATATATCCACTCATTCTATTTATAAATTAAGAGGTTGGTAAATAAGAGAATGGCCTATTCTGCTGTTGCAGGACAGACATGTTATCTTAAAATCTAGTGTTCTCAAAAAGTTCATTCATTCAACAAGTATTTACTGAGTACCTGCTATGACTAGTCACTGTCCTGGGGCTGAGGATGTAGGAATCAACAAAATAAAAATTAGTGTACTATGGAGGGTTGGGGAAGGAAATGATTAGAAACTGGCTCCCGGCAGAGGACACAGGGGCTTTTATTTCAAAAGTGAATGCTTTCAATGGATTCTGCCTGTTCCAAGTTTTATATACTTTTGTTACTTGCCTCACCCCTATTCTTGCCCCGAGTCTAGAGTTTCTGACTCAGAGTACTTTTTCCACAGGAATTTCAAATATAAAGGAATTTTAATAAGTTCAATTTCATGCACAATTAATCTAGCTACTATCACCAGCACTTCAACATACAGTTTTGATCACTTTCATTCACTCATTGCTATGATAAAACACAAAAGCACTCAATCAAAGTAAATGCTTTGAAAATGTTTTGTCCTATCTCCACCCTAGTAATCCCCAGGATTCCTTATAACATATAATTAAGGGGCAGAGGGGAAAAGGAGTCAGTCATCCTTCCTGACCACTAGCACATTTTCACCTATGACCTTTCAAGATTTTATGTTCACTCGGTAATTGTTAAAGCAACACCTGAAGACTTGTGGAGGTCAACTATGGCTGCCATGATTTTATTTGCAGTTCTTCTTCATCAGCTACCAGAGCCTCACAGAACTCATTCACTCTGAGGTGTAGGAAACTGGCTACACGGTTGACATGGTCTCCATTATGAAAGCAGTACTCCTCACTGAAATGACAAGTCTGGCATTTCCAAGAAAACACATGCCCATTTCCCTACTCATCACTCACCTACATGTCCTAACAGTTCAATAGTGTAACATCAACTGATTTCATCGTATTTTTTCAAAAGAAAGAGATTCCCTGATTTTTATGACAGTTCCAAAGCATATGCCCGTTTTCAAGTAGGTTCATATTCAAGATGTTCATATTCTAAACAGATATCCCAGATCCCACAGAAATGCAAAACAGTATTTTAAGTAATAAATTAAAAACTAGTTTCAGAAAGTTCCTATTTCTAAAAATACTATCATTTACTTAAAAGATTTACTTTTTTTTTAAACTTTGTTACCTTCAGAATCTAAAACAACTTTTAAAATACTTTCAAAGCACCTTAATCTTCATTCTTAGGGGGTATTTTTGACTGATCTGTTTTTAGTAACCAAAAGCATAATGGAGCCGTATCTAATAATTGACATAGTAATTTATGATATGTTTTCTTCTAATTCTAGATGTGTGGTTTAGGTGCTGCCTCTGGTCAGTGATCTCAGTTCTAGGAAAACCACAGTTTAGGAGGAAAAGCTTTGAAAGAAAAAGGTAAGTTGCTCACATGCGTTATGATAAAGTAAAAGGGACACAGTTATAAAGAAAGAAATGTCACAAGGGTATCCCCTTGCATGAAACATTGCACCCAACAGGATAAGCAGTATGAGGCCAAAAGTGATGATGATTGAAGTAAACAAGACTAACATGATGATGAAAAGCCAAGTCATGCCACTGATATAAGTAGGAAGTCTGAGAAAAGATAAGATTGGGTGGGGGATTGGGGAAATAATAATAGAAAGGATTCAACTGTACATGGAAAGAAAGGATAGAACTGTACATGAAACAACAGGTTTCAAATTGGGAAAGGAGTACGTCAAGGCTGTATATTGTCACCCTGCTTATTTAACTTCTATGCAGAGTACACCATGAGAAATGCTAGGCTGGATGAAGCACAAGCTGGAATCAAGATTGACAGGAGAAATATCAATAACCTCAGATATGGAGATGACACCACCCTTACGGCAGAAAGTGAAGAAGAACTAAAGAGCCTCTTGATGAAAGTGAAAGAGGAGAGTGAAAAAGTTGGCTTAAAGCTCAACATTCAGAAAACTAAGATCATGGCATCCGGTCNGGAGAAATATCAATAACCTCAGATATGGAGATGACACCACCCTTACGGCAGAAAGTGAAGAAGAACTAAAGAGCCTCTTGATGAAAGTGAAAGAGGAGAGTGAAAAAGTTGGCTTAAAGCTCAACATTCAGAAAACTAAGATCATGGCATCCGGTCTCATCACTTCATGGCAAATAGATGGGGAAACAATGGAAAGAGTGAGAGACTTTATTTTCTTAGGCTCCAAAAATCACTGCAGATGGTGACTGCAGCCATGAAATTAAAAGACACCTGTTCCTTGGAAGAAAAGCTATGACCAACCTAGACAGCATATTAAAAAGCAGAAGCATTACTTTGCCAACAAAGGTCCATCTATTCAAAGCTACGGTTTTTCCAGTAGTCATGTACGGATGTGAGAGTTGGACCTTAAAGAAAGCTGAGCGCTGAAGAATTGATGCTTTTGAACTGTGGTGTTGGAGAAGACTATTGAGAGTCCCTTGGACTGCAAGGAAATCCAAAGAGTCCATCCTAAAGGAAATCAGTCCTGAATATTCATTGGAAGGACTGATGTTGAAGCTGAAACTCCAATATTCTGGCCATCTGATGCAAAGAACTGGCTCATCTGAAAAGATCCTGATGCTTAAAATGACTGAAGGCAGGAGAAGGGCACAACAGAGGATGAGACGGTAGGATGGCATCACCGACTCGATGGACATGAGTTTGAGCAAGCTCCAGGAGTTGGTGATGGACAAGGAAGTCTGGCACGCTACAGTCTCTGGGGTCACAAAAAGTTGGACACGACTGAGCAACTGAACTGGAGTATATTTCACCCAATTCAGAGCGGCTACTATGTATGGTTTTGACTCAACTTCTAAGAACTTGCAGAGAAAAATGAATTGTGATTATCTTTGGCTTATTATTTTGGCAAAGATTTTCTCTGTTTTTCAAATCCCAAGTGTAAAAAACTAATGTACAAATTCTATTGTTATGAAACAATTTATAAGAAGTCTTCATTCTCTTATTGTTTTCTAGGGAGGAGGAAACTGTATTTGAAACACAATCTTAAAACATGCATATGCTGACACTATCCTACTCTGAGGCTTTATTTTTTAAAAAATACTCACCAGAAACTCTGTGATCATCTTTAATAAGTCTATAAAGCAAATATGTGCTGTTATGTGGATACCAGAATAGCAGAGGCACTAATCCAAGAAATATAAAAAATTTTAAATTATCTAATCCTCACAAAAACAGAAGCTCTAACATTTAACTACCTTAAATACTTGTGATATATCTAATTTATGGTAAAAAAATTTTTCAGTGTTAAACCTTTATATTTACCTTCTAAAGCAAAGAAGGTATATGAAAAAGTTCTAAGATCTAAGGAATAGGAGAATGAACTGGGTAGATTTTAGTATGTATCATCAGTTTTTCTGTACTTTTTAAATTGCATGGGTCATTTTCATCAATTCAAAGAAAGAGTAACTCCTCCACAACTAAGAAATATTATAAATTTCTTATCTGTGAGCCTTTTGGAGAAGGAAATGGCAACCCACTCCAGTATTCTTGCCTGGAAAAAATCCCATGGACAGAGAAGCCTGGCTGTCTACAATCCACAGGGTCGCAAAGAGTCAGACACAACTGAGAGACTTCACTATCACTGACACTATGAGCCTTTAAATATTTACCAGGGCAAGCAAGCAACAAGAAAACACACGTACACACACACAAATAATACTATAAAAAAACAAATATGAAGTTTCATAGTTTGATAACTGTTCCCTAGTGTCAGATAGAACTACTGAGCTAATAACACTGTTTTAAATATCTGAAGTCTTCTCTGTCTGAGATCAGTTTGACAATACAGATTTTATAAGACGAGAGTTTCTTATTGTTTCTCAGTTGATCAATACTAGAACTTAGGTCTGCAATACAGTAAACATATGTACCCTTCAAATGAGTTTTCACACTGTTCTTTCCTCCTTCATTTAATTTGTCGGGAGTGGAGGGCGGGGAGGCGAGAAGAACAGCAACTTACATTGATTGCAAAATGGGCTGCCATCGGCAGTTTGAAAACTACTGATTTAAGAGTTGATTAACACCAGAATACGTGCCAAGGGACAGTATACTAGATTACTTGATAAAACAGGCAGAGTTAATGCCCTCTAGAGGGTGGCTACTACGTTTCCCTTTTCTTCCTAATCCTCAGATAATCTCCTATACTAAACTTCACTCGCATCACTAGGAGCCATAGACTGGAACCTATCCTGGTCATTTTTTCTCAGCAAGGCAAAACAATATAAAACTAATACCACTTCTGAGGGACATCTATTACTATGGGAAGCATACACTTAGTGAAACTAAAACAATCCAATCAACATACACATAAATGTGCATATCTTGTTTAGTTCAGCTTAAAAAAATGAAACAAGTTTGTTTCAAAATATTCCTTTCTACATTCACTGCGCTGATTTTCTTTTCTATTACATGTCTTAATGCTGATCATAACCTACTAAATTGAGTTCTTGACCCACTAATGAATAGGTGGCAACGTGAAATTTGAAAAACACAGCTTCAGAAAACACACAAATAAAACTAGCAGGATAAGAGAACCACAGATAAATTACCAGTATCTAGTGGCCACCTTCTTTCACTGATGAGAAAAAGCTCAAAGAACTGAAAACATTAGTCAAAGAGTGATTGTTTATTTAACTCCAGGAAGACCATACAAGAAGGTATAAGATTCAGGAAAAGAAACTGTGACAGCATTACAAAGGAGTTCCTGATACAGCATTTAATCATCATCACCACTGTTACTCTAACACTGGCTTCTCGCATGCTCAATCCCACACTAAATGCATATATAATTTATCTATATAAGTGGTGTGTGTTAAGGTATGTATAAGTGTGTATATACACATAGTGCAATATATAAATTATTTAAGTATATACTTATGGTATTATATTTTTAATACATAAATTTATATTTTTTTCCAACCATTCTTACAACCTGTCAAAACAAGAAAATAGTGCCAGATCTGAAACCCAGGTTGGCTGGCTGCAGAATCTAAGCTCTTAACCGCTGAGGTATAAGCTCTTCCAAAAGAAAAGGAGTACCCAGCTCTGGCTGTGCATCAAGAATCCTCTGTGGCGTTAAAGAGAAACAGACAGATGCCCAAGTGCATCTAAAAGGAGATATAAAAGGAGACTTTTTTAAGCTGAAGTGGCAAATATTACAGAGAAATATATTTTGTAGATAACGTATCAATACCATCTCCAAAAAGACCTTTTTCGAAGGAGTAGATACTGCCACAGTGGACATAAAACACCTGTTGAATTAATCAACAGTAGACTTCAGCTTGAAATTTGATTCACTGTCTATAGGCTAGAATTTAATAAAAAGTAGTTTTGTCTTAGATTTAACAACTAAATTCCACTGATAATTTAACTGCTGACACATCAAAAGGTTCTCGACATAAGGTAACCTAAATGATATAAATTACAGGCTGTTCCACTTATTTCTACTACACTTATATATCCATGATTTAAACCTCTATTTTCCCAACATATTTTCCTTCATTACCTAAAAGATAAAGAATTTTGAACCCAACATAACGTAAGTGAATTCAGCATTCTCCCTGGGTTGATTCACTTCCACATCTTGAAGAAAACATTTAGTAGCAAGCACATAGTACACAATTAGGAGGTTTCCAAGGTTTCAAATAATTAAGAAATGGTTTTGACTACATCACTCAAATAAAATGTTATGAACAGAAAAACCTTAAAGATTTTTGATGGTCAAGAGGGTAATATGAAGCCTAGAATTACCACTATTAGCAACCACAAGTAACAGTGGGGCTACATACCTCAAGCACATGAAAGATTAACTGTATACTTATGGTGGTGAAGAGAGAACAATCACACCATTAATGAAAAATCACTCATTTTCCTCAGTAAAAATTTTTTGTAAAAGACAAAAACAGCACAAACCATAAATGGTCCATGTAAAAATTATTTTGTTTGGCCAAATTAACACCCTAACTGAAGAACTGTATCCAATTCTTTTCTGTTCAGGCTACCATGAAATGACAGCACTGCAGAGAAACTAGCCTATGATGTAAACCATAAAGATAATTACAGACTAACATATGAATAATCCCCAAACTATTTCATGAAAGAAATTATAACCGATTAAAATTTAGCAAAAAATGTCTATTCCAGCGTCTCCTATAAACTGTATCTCAAAAGGAGGGGGAGAGGGGACTCTCTCAACAAGCCTGGGATATATAGGTTTTTTTCTAAACAAAAAATAGCTTTGCCATAAATCCATAACCACATCTGCAATCTAAGTATTAAAATATTTTAAAATACATGTTAATTAAATATACAATCATTAGTGTTTGTTCTACCCATGACCTTGGGGGACCACTGGAAGGTTTCTAAAGCATACCTTTTAATCCACGCCATGGTACTTCAAGAACATGTTAAGGTAAGCCACAGGCTGGAACACTTCGATGCACCTCAAAACACCTCAGCCAGTATATCTGTATCATTCTGCTTTCCTTTTGAGATCAAAATGTTTCCGAAGAACTATAATGCTTCCATCTGAATGACAGTTTCATAATTTCAATGACTTAAAAACAAACAAACAAAAAAAGGACTTAAGTGTTGGTATGTTAAGCACTAGTGCACCGTGTTAACTGAAGCCGCAACTAAGACAAGCTAGCCAGTTGCTGCTATTGCTATGTAACACTGTCATTTTTAATATGACCCTCATGTGAATGAGGAAGAGTACTTGCTTAGTGGTCAGTGACAGCCCTTGCTTTCCTGCATGCCTGAGTACTTTCGCTTCAGTCGTGTTCGACTTTCTGCGACCCTATGGACTGTAGCCCACCAGGCTCCTGTCCTTGGGATTCTCCAGGCAAGAATACTGGAGTGGGTTGCCATGCCCTTTTCAGGTCATTCTCCTGGCTCTGGGATTGAACCCACGTCTCTTACGTTTCCTGCATTGGCAGGTAGGTTCTGTACCACTAGCTTGCTTTACTGGGATCTATCCAAAGCCCACAAATCTCTATGCCCCAAATGGTTCTCCAGTATTCTTCTCAAGGAATTAAAATAACCTAAAAGACGGGTCTGGAACACTTGGCAGATGCCAGGTTCTCCTCTGACCAACTATTCTATGTAGAAGGAGAGCTGGAAATTACAACACACCTGCCTAAAATGGAATTCGTGAACAGACACAACAGGAATGCCCTCAATAACACCCCTTCCTGATGCTAATATTACTGAAACATTTTAATTCCATGGAAGTCATTAACGTGTAAAAAGTTTCTCTTTCAAAAGTTTACTTCTATGAAGAGCATGCAGATAAACAGATCAACGGCTAACCATCAGGTTTTAGTGCTTCTATGATTGCCTTGGCAGGTTACCTGATTCCTCCTTCCTCTTCACCCCACTCCACCTTTCTTACACATGAAGACATTAAAAACACTTCATTATTTAAATGATACAGTAAGAAGTCTATGTACCATATTTTAAAACTAAAAATTCACTTTACTTTTGCTTCAAGCTTGGCACTCTATAGTTACAAGAAGAACGAACACTCAAGCTACACAAAAGAATTAAAAGAAGTAACACACACATTTATGTCATAAAGCAATTAACATTGCTTTAGGAGGACTGACCAGGAAACTTAATAAAAGCAAGCCATAAAAAGAGCTTCCAAGGAAAGAAAGTAGCTGGGAGAGGTTTGCTATACTCTGGGTTTGTGGAACAGCTTGTGTAAAGGTTAACAGACAAGGAATGGAAGATGACAAAAGTTTCCCAGCTAAAAAGCACATGCTAAGGAAAAACAGAAATTACTTCCTGCTTAAAAGAGTAGATTCAACAGATGAATGTCAGAAAAACTACATATTCCTGAGATTTAGATTTATTGCAGGTTGTAGGGAATACAGATTACAAAATACAGGTAACTCTTCGGAAAGCTTAATAGTGGCATAACTGAACACAGAAAAGAATTCTACTAGGGCAGGTGGGAAAATAATAATGAACAACAGAAACAAAGGACCTGATCCACTGAATCACTGCAGCCACAATCACCTTTTAAACTGATTATTTCCCTCCTCTAGCCTAAAACCTTTCAAAGTCTCTATATATGTTACAACCTCCTGGAAGGAAATCCACATTGTTTCCTACACTCTGTCCCTCCAAATGAACATATCCTATATGTAACTATCAGGTTAATGTTCCTGAAGTACAGTTAGTTCCTCTCTTACACAGGAAGAATAATGTGAAATCTCTGAGAACTAAGGCAGGCTTTAAATACATTAGATAATAAAGAATAAAAGCCCAATGTTTACTCATTATCTCATTTTTCATAATCTCATTTTATTGGGGAGAAAACTGACACTCTGTGGTCAAGTGATTGACCCAAGAAAACACACAGTATGAGAAAAGAACTAGGATTTAAGTCTAGACCCTCCAGCTGGAATTTCAACACTTTTTCTACAAGATATTGTTGTAAATATTATTGGAGAAGTGGTACTGCGGCTAACACTTGATAATATGCCATGAACTAAGCTAGGGGCTTGTGTGTGCACATGTGCTAAGTCACTTTATTTACATCTCACTCTGTGCCAGTCTACGTACTGTAACCTGCCAGGCTTCTCTGTCCTGGGATTCTCCAGATAAGAATACCGGAGTGGGTTTGCCATGCCCTCCTCCACGGGATCTTTCCAACCCAGGGATCAAACCTGCATCTCTTTTATTTCCTGCAGTGGAAGGCAGGTTCTTTACCAGTAGCAACACCTAAGAAGCCTCATGCTAGGAACCTAATGGTATTTTATTTCATCCTGATCTAAGACTGACTAGTTGCCTCTTTTACAGACTGAGGCTCCTGGAGATCTGAGCACTAATTTATTCAACATAATGCATCAGAGACTCAAAGTGGTTGGTCTAATATTCCCTCTCATATGTCAAACTTTAAAACCCACACTCATGTTGCTACGCTAATCCATCTCCCAGAAGCAACCAGAAGAAATCAAGTCCAACACTGAAGCTTTATTCTTCAATCTGGCTGATATAACAATAATTTAATTTTATAAATGCATCTTAATCAAAATGTAGGCAGTGTATGTAGATTTTTTTATCTATAATTTAGCAAGAGACTATATGCACATTCACTAAAGCCACTAAGAAGGATTAGAATCATATTTAATCGCTCAAAGCAGAAAGTTCATTTGCGATCCAGGTTGTTCATGAACTTATGCACATGAAAGATCTTTTAAAGCTGATTTGTAAATCGTAGTAGTTATCAATATAAATTTTGGTTGACAAAACAAAAACAAGCATGAAATTTATTTCCCTCAAGAAGCTGTACTGCCATGTTTCCCATGGACTGCTCCCAGTCTTAGCCTCGTGATGAGCAAATCATGTACTAGCTGAGGATATTCAGTCAAATATCAGTCAATTTTTCTATACAGAAAACAGGACCTATTTATAGCACAGGGAACTCTATTCAACACTCTGCAATAACCTAAATGGCAAAAGAATCTGAAAAACAGATACATGAATATGTATATGGGGCTTCCCCGAAGGTTCAGTGGCAAAGAATCTGCCTGTGATGCAGGAGACCAGGAGACCCAGTTCCATCCCTGGGCTGGTAAGATCCCCTGGAGAAGGAAACGGCAACCCACTCCAGTATTCTTGACTGGGAAAATCTCATGAACAGAGGAGCCCGGCAAGCTACTGTCCATAGGGTCCCAAAGAGTCAAACACAACTGAGCACACGCACTGTGTATGTATAACCAAAACGTTTTGTTGTCCATCTGAAACTAGCACAATAATGTAAATCAACTATACTCCAATATAAAATAAAAGCTAAAAAAATACTCCAAAGACTTTATCTGTCACATACTGTTTTACAGCATTCCAAATTGTATTACTCTCAAACCACCAGAAATCTCAACAGAAAACTTTTAAAAGATCATCAAAAAGTATTACAGAAACTTGTCAGCTTTTAAAATATACCTAGGTAGACTTATTTTAGGAGAAACTTGAGTTTGGGACTTCCCTGGGTGGTCCAGTGGTTAAGAATCTACCTTGCAATGCAGGGGACATGGGTTCAAACCCTGGTCGGAGAACTAAGAGTCCATACGCCGAGAACAACTAAGCCCATGAGCTACAACTAAGAGCCAACACAGCCAAATCGAATTAAAATCTGAAGATTAAAAAAAAAGAAAGAAACCAAGTTTTGTTGAGGGAAGAACACAATATTAAGAGGTATGAAGGAAAAAAGATGCTGGGTTTGGTTTAATTGGACATATGCAACAGCTTCTCCCTGATCCAGTTTCTGGTGTCCTCCAGACATTTGTTCTAGCCACACTGGACATCTGTACACTTCTCAGAACACACCATGGTGTTTCAGATCTCTGGACCTTTGCCCCACCCTTCCATACCCACAAACTGCAGTAGTAGTGGGCAAAACAGAATTTAACGTCACATGACATTTAACAAGAAAAGAATAAAGGGGAGGTGAAATAGGTGAGACAACAGGTTAAAAAACTTTTTAATGTTTTCAGTGCCTACAATAGATGACATACTACATGATGAGCTAAGTTAGTGGTTTTACATAAATTCTCACAGACTATTATATATAAGAAACTTTTAAGAAGAAAAGTTCTAAATACTGAGTATTTAATATGATGCAATGTGTTTTTAATTAGATACCATAATTTGGGGAATGTGTTTTACAGAACTTGAATTTTAAATGAGTTGTCAATCAAGTACTTAGAAACAGTCCTGTTAAATAATGACAGCAAAGTAACCACTGCTATTATCTAAAGTATGAAAATCATGTATTCTAGGTATTTAAGTTCTAAGCTCTTTTCTGCCAGTGCTAATAAAGGTTTCAATTCTAAAGCTAAATCTGGTTTGAGCAACTTTCAAAGAAATCTTTCCAAGAATGATAAACTATTCCAATTCCCATCTTGATAGTAACTCCTTTTCCAATTAAACACTGGAGGCCAGGGGACTTCAAGCACCTATAGCTAAGAGGTGAAACTCAAGATCAATGAGACCCACTAAGACATTTGAGATCTAGCAATTCTGGAAGATGCAATATTCAGCTAATTTTACTTTTGAGGAGTTCCCAAATGGGGAAGCGCTTTTCTCAAAATATATATCCTAATTTTCAGCAACATCATTAAAAACTGGCCAAGTGCCTGCTGCTGCTGCTCTTAAAATGACAAACACCCAGGGGTCAACTGGAATATGGTTGAATTTTTTGCTAGAAATCTACATGGCACAGTATGGACAAATATAATTTAAATATAAACACACATGCATACATACACACACAACTATCCTTTTTCAAATAGATTAGTGTTAGCAAGTTGTTACCTGTCTAAGCTAGGAGGGTGGGGAAAATGAACAAGGAGATGGAAGGTGTGTTGTTCAAGTGCTGAGTAAAGGACATTAGGAAGGAAAAGTAGTAATACAGTAAATCAGCTCATAAAAACTACTAGACACTTACTCAAAACAAGCAGATACAGCCATCAACAGACGTTTCTTTCTCTTCCAGGATATGAGAGGAAACTCAGGAAGAAACACTAAAGAGTCTCAACCAAATTTACCTCTACTTTCTTTAAGGTATATACTTACAAAAATGGTTATGAGTGAATTGAGTTTTTCCATATCATTTTGTTTCTCCTTCAGTTTACTTGCTTAGGTCTCTTTTTGTTTAAAATAAAATATAAATTCTGGTGGCTTGAAAAACTGTGTGGTCATGAGTATAAAAGAATGCGCTGATCAAGTTCTGGACTCGGCAGTGAAGAGACATAGGTGAAACTCACTGGAAGGGTAATTTCTGACCGATCACAACTTCTCTGTAGATAATAACAGAATAAAACTGCAATAATAATGCTTAAATACTGCTTAAATGTGAAAGTACCTAGATCACTGCCTATTAAAGCATAAACATTACTGACTTTGAAGGCACAATCTGATAATCAGTTACCACTAATGTCACAATTTTAAAGTCAAAACATTTTCCTATAAATTTTTTATTTAATGTTCACTAAATACTTCTGTTTGTTTTAAATTTTTCACACTTTTATGTTTATTTCAATTATGTGAATGATGATCCAATCTGTGGCTCTAATTCATGCCTTCAAGCATTTTCCTTTCTCTTAATAAATTAATTCAACAAATATTTTAACATCTACAATGTGCCACCCCTTTTGAAAGTACTGAGAATATCTTTGTGTATAAATCAAGATCAAAATCCCTGGCAGCAGTTTATAATGTATTGATAATTAGAACGTTGCTGCTACTGCTGCTAGTCAACTCTGTGTGACCCATAGACAGCAGCCCACCAGGCTCCACAGTCCCTGGGATTTTCCAGGCAAGAACACTGGAGTGGGTTACCATTTCCTTCTCCAATGCATGAAAAGTGAAAGGGAAGTCGTTCAGTAGTGCCCGACTCTTTGCAACCCCATGGAGTTAGATGGTGGTAAACACTATGGACAGAAACAGAAGGAAAGGATAAGGGAGACGGCGGGGGGGGGGGGGGGGGGGGGGGGGAAGATTT
>SJYV01013397.1:549958-569753 GCA_006410875.1 Neotragus pygmaeus | reverse complement strand
GGGGGGGGGGGGGGGGGGGGGGGGGGGGGGGGGGGGGGGGGTGTGAGGTATACAATTTTAAATAAGCCCTCAATGAGGTATTATCTGAGCAAAGATCTGAAGGAGGTGATGAAAGGAAGGTTTCCTGCAAAGGGAATAAACAGCAGGTCCAAGGGCCCCAAAGCAGGAGTGTTTTGGTAAGAAACAGATTTCAAGAGAAGGTTATTAGGAGACAAGAGGCGATGGGAGTGTGTGTGAGTACGGGTCGGGGTGTGCATGTACATGTTGTAGGGAACATCAGGAAGGTCTTGAGCTTTTTACTCCAAATTTTGAGTCAAAGAAGATGAAGAGCTGAAGAGAGGAAGGTCAGCATGAACTTGGCTGCGGAGCAGATCAAGAGAAAAGGCATAAGGGAAGAAGCAGAAGAAACTAGTTAAGAGGCTATGGTGACTATGTAGATTAAAGATGACAAAGCCTGACACAGGATAGAAGCTGTTTGAAGTTTCAGAACCTCTGCTGCTGCTAAGTCACTTCAGTCGTGTCGACTCTGTGTGACCCCATAGACGGCAGCCCGCCAGGCTCCTCCGTCCCTGGCATTCTCCAGGCAAGAACACTGGAATAGGTTGCATTTCCTTCTCCTCTGACATATTTTAAAGACAAAACCAACCGCATCTGATGATATTCTGGATCATGGAGATGAAGCAAAAAGAGGACTAGGACAATGGTAACTCCAAGGTTTCTAGCCTAAGTGACCCAAAGGATGGAGTTACTTCATGAAATGAGGAAAACCTAAGAAGATGAGGGGGGTTTTCATTTCTTAATTTTGTATCTGTATGAGACTGTGGTTGTTTACCAAACTTTCAGTGATGTAAGTTATCCTTATGCTGCATACCATAAACTCATATAAGCTATATGTCAATTATATCTCAAAAAAAACTGAGACAAAATACATTAGGAAAAAAGAAGGGGGTTTTCGTAGTTCTGTTTAGATATAATAAATTGGACATGCTCAGATATTCTAACAGAGTTTACTACCATTTATCAGAACTTTCTGCAGAGTAGGGTGATGTGATGAGTCAGATTAGTCTATTTAGTTCTTGGTTGCAGTTCAAATTTTTAAAAAATGAGGTAAATTGTGCTCACGTTGGCAGCACACATACTAAAACTGGAATGATACAGAGATTAGCATGGCCCCTGCACAAGAATGACACGCAAACTCATGAAGCACTCTATATTTAAAAAAACAACCAAAAATGGGGGTAAATGTATTATTTATTAAACAAATGTTCTAGTACAGTTCAGTTCTAATACTAGTTCAGTATTTTAATTATGCATCTTCTTGCCATCTATATCTGTCAGTGTTAAATAAGCAATAATGTGGTAAACATATTTAAGAAAATCTCTACTTATAGAGACTAACTTAAAGAGAGACAGTCCAAGCATTGCAGAGGTTAAAATAATAAAGGCAATCTCAGCTAAGAACAGGACCCTATTATCTGATGCTCACCAGATACCAAAATGCTTCTCAAGTCTCAATCCCACAGATTAGAAGGAAATTTAACAGACAATATATATGAAGTGCTTTCCACTTGACACTAAGCATCTCATTTAAATTACCAACTACCTTCCAGTAGCTCATGAGGCTGAAAGAAGTTATTAAAGCTAAAGAGTGGTCCTAGAACTTTAGCCATCCTAGCAAGAACTAGTTTGAAAGTCTCTAAGGACTTCTTTTCACCCATTGCTTTAATTTTCCATCAACATGCCTCACCTACATTTTGTGTTCTATCATGCTCTTCCATTTTCTAATGCCAAATGTTATAGAAGTTTGATGTACAGCAATCTGTTTGGGTATATATTTTAATAGGAAAGGAACATGAAAGAAAATCATGTATTAAAGAGTTCTAAAACGTGACACATGTTTCTGAGATGGAATTGTGTTAAAATGTATTAATGGAAGTCACATTTTCAGGCTGTAGGCCTACAATTACAACTCTGCTAAACAGAAAAGAACTGCAGAGAATCTGGGAAGTATGTGTTTTCTAGGGAGAAATGTATAAAAAGAGAAAGGAATCTCTGTGATACACTTGATAGTTCTGTTATATTCTCACCTCTCATTTTAACTTCAGTTAGAAAATTACTGCCACAAAGTATCAAGATTTTAGACACTTTCACAATTCAGCTCAGTTCAGTTCAGTCGCTCAGTCCTGTCAGGCTCTCCGCAACCCCATGAATCGCAGCACGCCAGGCCTCCCTGTCCATCACCAACTCCCGGAGTTCACTTAGACTCATGTCCATCGAGTCAGTGATGCCATCCAGCCATCTCATCCTCTGTCGTCCCCTTTTCCTCCTGCCCCCAATCCCTTTTCCAATGAGCCAACTCTTCGCATGAGGTGGCCAAAGTACTGGAGTTTCAGCTTCAGCATCAGTCTTTCCAAAGAACACCCAGGACTGGTCTTCTTTAGGATGCACTGGCTGGACAGGTTGTAACTCCTCCCTATTTTAGGTTACATTTATCAACCAAGTTATTTCGTCTGATGCAGGGGCTGTTGTCTTTCGCCTATCTAATAGTTTAAATTCTTCAAACAGTTCTTAAGCCAATCATGTAATACTAGAACATGTATTACAATACCATCTCTGTTGTGGGCACTTAATTTGGGGCACATAATTTTGTACATTTTACTAATCGTCACAATTATCCAATGATCATATTTAAAACCTCAAGTCATCTATGTCCAGTCTAACACTATACCTTTGACCACTGTGGTGTCTACCACTAGTAGGATAAGCATTTTAAGTCATTTTTCCAACAGCCATAATATATTTGAGTTGTAAAAAGTAAACTCATCCCTGTGGCAGCAAACACTATTTTCAAACAGTGGGTCTCTACAGGAGTGTAGTGCTTTGCATAGTTTTATCAAATTCAATTTTACCATATCCACTTTCAATAACAAACACAAAACCCAAGATTCCTCCCACCAAAAACCAACAAACAGCTCAAACAAATGCAACCCAAATGTCTACGAGGAGACGGATGGATTTTTAAAATGTGGTAGTACATGCATACAATTAAACACTATTCTACCTTAAAAAGGCAGGAAATTCCGACACATGCTACAACATGGATGAACCTTGAAGATCTCATGTTAAATGAAATAAGCCACAAAAGGAGACTACTGCATGACTCCACTCACACGAGGTGCCTAAAGCAGTCAAATTTCAGGGACAGAAAGCAGAATGGTGGTTACCAAGTGCTCAGGGTTAGGGGGAACAGAGTTAATTAAAGGGTTCAGAGTTTCAGTTTAGGAAGATAGAAAAAGTTCTGAAGACGGATGATAGTGACAGTTGCATAACGATATGAATGCACCTAATGCCACTGAACTGTACAGCTAAAAATGGTTAAAAANGGTCTTCTTTAGGATGCACTGGCTGGACAGGTTGTAACTCCTCCCTATTTTAGGTTACATTTATCAACCAAGTTATTTCGTCTGATGCAGGGGCTGTTGTCTTTCGCCTATCTAATAGTTTAAATTCTTCAAACAGTTCTTAAGCCAATCATGTAATACTAGAACATGTATTACAATACCATCTCTGTTGTGGGCACTTAATTTGGGGCACATAATTTTGTACATTTTACTAATCGTCACAATTATCCAATGATCATATTTAAAACCTCAAGTCATCTATGTCCAGTCTAACACTATACCTTTGACCACTGTGGTGTCTACCACTAGTAGGATAAGCATTTTAAGTCATTTTTCCAACAGCCATAATATATTTGAGTTGTAAAAAGTAAACTCATCCCTGTGGCAGCAAACACTATTTTCAAACAGTGGGTCTCTACAGGAGTGTAGTGCTTTGCATAGTTTTATCAAATTCAATTTTACCATATCCACTTTCAATAACAAACACAAAACCCAAGATTCCTCCCACCAAAAACCAACAAACAGCTCAAACAAATGCAACCCAAATGTCTACGAGGAGACGGATGGATTTTTAAAATGTGGTAGTACATGCATACAATTAAACACTATTCTACCTTAAAAAGGCAGGAAATTCCGACACATGCTACAACATGGATGAACCTTGAAGATCTCATGTTAAATGAAATAAGCCACAAAAGGAGACTACTGCATGACTCCACTCACACGAGGTGCCTAAAGCAGTCAAATTTCAGGGACAGAAAGCAGAATGGTGGTTACCAAGTGCTCAGGGTTAGGGGGAACAGAGTTAATTAAAGGGTTCAGAGTTTCAGTTTAGGAAGATAGAAAAAGTTCTGAAGACGGATGATAGTGACAGTTGCATAACGATATGAATGCACCTAATGCCACTGAACTGTACAGCTAAAAATGGTTAAAAAAACAAGTCTTATTTTACATACATTTTGCTATAATTAAAAAAATGGAAGACACCTCATGCAAATACATCAACAGTGAAAAGTAAATTATCTTCCTTATATTTTTAGAAACTTTCCCTTTATCACAAATCTATTTCTCATTCTATTTTTGTAAATGGTGCCAGGAAAATTCCTTTTTTCTTTTTTTTGGCTACACTACATGGCTTGCAGAATCTTAGTTCCCCGACCAGGGATGCAACCCAGGCCCACCAAATCCTAACCACTGGACCACCAGGGAATTCCCAAGAAAAGTAATTCTAAATGTATGCTAAGAACTCAAGAATCATTAACTTTTTAAAGTAAACATTATACTATATAAATACAGTAATATGAGCCCACCTGCCCTGAAGAAAACCCAAACTACATTCATATACTTTTATATGCATTTACATACATGGAAATTGGAAGAATATCTCTCAAAATTTTAAAACTGGTTAATTCTTGGGAAGGAAGCAGAACTAGAGGCTTCTAAATGATCATAATAATGATACAAGAATATATTCTCATATTAATTGTGTAACATTCCAAATGGGTACAAACAGGCACAAAGTGATACACAGGTATCTCTCTCATTCCTGATCTACCTGGCCTAATCTAGTTCCTACTCTATTTACCCAAAGATACAAAATTTAACTGAATGGCAGCGGCTACATAGAACAGAAGCACAAGCAGCCTATCTTGGCACAGATCTAGTGGCCCAGGCTCCCTAACGACATTCATGGTTGCCAATGACACACTTCTCAGGCCCAGTCTAGCAGAGCTGGCTAGACAGCCACATTTTCACTCAGCCACTACTTAGTCTTACTCTTCTACGGATTCTGTTTTCTTTCATTTAAAGGAATCTTTACAGACATTGGGCACTTGCAGTTTTTAAATTAATCTGTCTCCTACAAGAACCACGTGTCCTGACAGGGAGGGTCAGAGAACAGACAGTATCCTAAGTATTTCTGAACAAAATATCCCGCCTCCAGATTCCCAGAACTCATCTTTCTCTAGCATAATTTGAAAGTTTAAGGGAATTTCCTGGCAGTCCAGTGTTTAGGACTTGGTGCTTTCACTGTTTGAGGGCTTAGGGTCAAGTCTTGGTCAGGGAACTAAGATCCCAAGCCAAATGGCATGGCAAGGTGGGGGAGGGGGGAGGTTTAAAAATAATAAGAGTAAGAAATCCTTCACAAAGCCATTGATGGAATCCCCAGTCCTAGGAATCATCCCTTATTTTTACGTACTTGCAAAACGTCTCTATTATAGGAGTCATCGTGCTCTACTTTATATTAGTTATGAGCACAGCTGGATTCCCCACTAAGGCACAAAGACTGAACTCTCTTGACCCATCTTTTATAAATGTAAGTTATTCAAAGATATTACCTGTAACAGGGGAAATGATTCCTTTTCTTCAAGAAAAGAACAGAATTTGAACATAGTTCCGTGCAAGATACTAGGTACTAGCTCATAGACATGATGTTCAATTTCAGAATAACACTGTCAATAAGCAATTTCAAATCAAATAAGAAGGATCAATGACAAGAAGTCTTATAAGTTTCCATTTCAACTTATTTGGTTAACTGAAAGCTTTGAGTTGAAAGAGAGATTATAATCTCAAAATCCACTACAAGTCACTGGCAAAAGTAGTACAGAACTTTTAGTGATACTTAAGCAGAAAAGAAGTTCATCTCCTTTGCAACTAAAGGGGAAAAAAATCTGTTTGTATCCCCTTTATATCACATAAGCCTAAATACAATTACAGCTTCTGCATGTTCTGATTATTTTACCAGTTTCCTATGTAAACCTTTGTCAAAAAAATGAAAACACAAAACTCATTTATCATATATTTTGTGTCGATTTTCCTTGTGACCCACATTTGACAGTATGAACAAAATCCTGCCTTCTTGTAAGTATTTAATATTAAATAAAATTGATAAGGATCTAAAAATCATTTGAGAAATGTTAAACTTGCTGAAAATAATCCTTGGTAGTGGGATATGCTATGCTTTGCTCCGAATAGTATTATGAATTATAAATGACAACTGCCAATAAGAGCAATACTTACTATCAGTAAATATGGTGTGTAAAAAAGACTGTCAGGTCTTATCTCCTTTCTTTACAACCAAACTTCCATGGGCAGGTATAATAAATTAGTTCCACTTTACAGAAACAGAAATTGAGGTTTAAAGAAGTCAAGTAACTTGCAAGAAAATGATGTTTAAGAGATACAGCCAGAGTTCAAAGCTAGATCTTCCTGACTCCAAAACTATTACAGTTGATCCTTGAACACGGGTTTGAACTGTGTGGGTCCAGTTATACAGGGATTTTTTTTTTTCCTCCAATAAATATGCACTATAGTACCACACCATCCATGGCTGGATGAATCTGAGGATGAGCAACGGGTACAGAGAGCTGAACCGCAAAGTTTCGTGGGGATTCTCACTGCACAGGAGTCTGGCGCCACTCACCTCCAAGTTGTTCAAGGATCAAATCACCTGCCACTCATCCTACACATTTAACAAACTGTATCAAAATAAGTCTGTTCTGCTACAACGTATGTTTCTTTGCTGTGAATTACTCCTTAGGCAACTACAAACAGTTTGGAATGATGCTGGTGTAAAAGGAGTTCATGATGCTTCATACACTGTTTTTCCTAGCATATTAAATGTTTTTAAGCCACCTGAGAAAAGCTTTTTACAAACGAACATAAAAGCTTAGTAATAGATGAATATTTTAAGGAAAAAGACCTGAAAATCTACAAAAGTACTTTTCTTTCTTATAAGTAGTTGGTTTAGTGGCTTCAGTAATTGTTCTTTCAGTTTGGGTCAACCTATCTGCCAAAGCTGCCTGTGCAAATGAACCAAAAAAAAAAAAAAAAAAAANTTTTGCCGTCTGCGTTACCAGGGAAGCCCGACAGCAGCCTTGATTGGTTCTTTCTTTATTCTCTTTTTTCTGGGGCGCGGGGCCTTCGTTGCTGACCGCCGGCTGTCTCCCGTCTTGGCGCACAGGCTTCTCATCTCGGTGACGCCTGGGGTTGTGGGCGGCGGGCTCTGGGCTCCAGCTGCAGGAGTTACTCTCGGGCGGCTCTGGAGCACGGGCTCAGCTGTTGTGGCGCACGGGCTTCTTTGCCCCTTGGCCTCTCGTCATTCCCTTGGAATCTCCCCTGACCAGGGATCGAACCTGTGTCCCCTGTACTGACAGGCAGATTCGTAACCACTAGACCACCAGGGAAGTCCAGTCTGTTCTTTTGATTCATTTATTAAATAGCATAACTGTTTTCACAACAGGACACACGGTCAGTGCTACATGTTAATATCAATTACAAGTAACATCGCACTATTTTAAATAGCTAAATCCCTCAGTATTAATAACATGTTTTTATTAATCCAAGATAAAAATCTAGCCTCTCCAACAAAAAGTAAAATATCGTTTATTTTCACATTGCTGATTTCCTGCGCCACCTTTATTGTCCCCACATTTTTACTGCACACTTGAAACCAATGAAATGCATGTGAAGGGGGTCCTGTTCCGTCTCACGATGAACCTTTAGGTTCTAAATCACATCCATATATACTTCTCCCCGCCCAACTGCGCAATTCAAAAGGTCAGGGACAGGTCCGTGCTGCTGACATGCTGTCGGGACCTGGGCTTGTTCCAGGCTGTTTTCGTTTCAGGATGCTGGTAACTAAATGATTAGGCACGTGGCCTGAGGGCACATCCTGTTACCAGTGATTTTATTGCAGGGGAAGCAGGCTGGGCTTGAACCTGGGGTGGAGATGCACGAGGCGGCTGCCACTCCAGCTAACGTGTGAGAGTGGGATTTGAAGGAAACGTGACGGGTCAGGAAACAAGATCTAGTTAAGAGGTGATGNGGGTTGTGGCGGGAAATAGAGAAATAGGAACTAGTGGGGAATGGGGAATCCAGATGAGAAAAAGCAGCATGTCTGTATATTGTCAAGAATGCTTCACTAAAAAGGCAAAAATTGAGACCAGCGGGAAGGCCAGAGAGCTAGCCAATGTCACAGAGTAGCTGAGAAAGCAAGGGATCTAAGGCACAAGTAGAGAGTTTGCCCTTAAGTTTCAAAGTATACTCACCCTACTGTAAGCACTGCGTATCTCTGGGAGTTGGGATTTTAGATGTGCAGTGGAACTATCTTATTCACTTTACTATATTGATCTTTGTTTACAAGGAATATGTATTTGTCTAATGACTCTTTTTAAAAAACAAGACAAGATTTTAGGATGGTGGTGGCACCAGCTTAGTTTTTTATAGCCTTTCCACATAAAAAGCACCTGGACAACAAAATCAAAATCTGTGGACAACATTTAGAAAAAAATTAGGTTACCAGGTAACCCCACAAACTCCCAATAGTAACAGGTATACAATAATGAACTACCAAAAGCCACAGGTTAAAGAAGGAACCAATTCAGGGGTGCGGAGGAAGGAGTAGACAAGACTATGTATGACAGTGGTCCAACCAGGAGGCGAAACTGGCCTGGAGAATAAAACAATGGCAGGGAGCAAGGAAAGGAGAGCCCAGAGTAAACAGCTCAGCGGTAAAAGAAGCCACCTGCAATGCAGGAGACACAGGAAACTTGGGTTTGATCCCTGGGTTCGGAAAAGTTCCCTGGAGAAGGAAATAGCAACCTACTCCAGTATCTTGCCTGGGAAATCCCATGGACAGAGGGCTACAGTCCACCGGGTTGTGAGAAAGTCAGACTCAACTTAGCGACTAAATAACAACACCTATTTTATAGGATGATATAACAGGTCTAGGTGGTAGGAAAAAACATGTTGTTTTGAAGAAACAAATTTGGCTGGCCTACAGAACAACTAGTAATAGTTTTAGAAATACAGATCTAAACATCTGAGGCAATGATACAAATATAAAGTCAAGGAATAGATAAAGCAAGAAAAGAAAAAGACTGCAAACCACAATATTTAAGACTAAAGATGGAATAGGTAGAAAAGATGGAATGTTCAAGAGGTTTCCAACTGACAAGTGTCTTAATAGTCAAGAACAAAGACATCATGGTCAACAAAAAACAAGGGATGCAAAAAAATAAAACCAGGTTTTTGGAGCCAGTTGAAGGTTACTTATTGATGGTCTGGGATGAAATATCAGATTTTAACATGTAACAAAAAGAAGGATATAAAAATAAGTGGTAAAGCAGTGGCTTCAAAGAAATGTACGAAAGGAAGTCAGCAGTAAGTATTCTTAGAGAATAGTCGAGTCTGGCAGCCTGTTTGCATACATGCATGAGATCCTCAAAAGAATTATGAGATATACTCCCCATTTTACAATTGGGGAAACTTAAGTTACAATACAATTATATAACTTATACAGTATGTATACAAAATAATTAAATGACCTGAAAATTGGTCTCTAGGCGGAAAAGGAGTAAGATGATGGACAAAAACTAAAAGCACAAATTGGGGAAAAAGGATTTAACTCATTCAACTTCATCCCAGGGGTATCCGACAAGATTATTTTTAAAATTTTACTTATAGACAAATGATGCTACTTCAGAGAATCTTTTGAGTTCAAACACTGTAAAAAATAAAGGTTTATTTTTGAAGTATTGTAATAGAGAAGGATATAATAATCTCCTAAGCCTCGTATTAGACTTACTTATATCTGGGACTGTCTTGCCATCTAATAGAGAGCTTGGAAGCTTTCAAATGATTAACATTTAGATGGAGAGATAAACAGAAGCTCTCTGAGTACAGGGTAGGACAGTGGCAAGGAAGAAGGAAAGCTGTGTGAGCTTGGGTTAAATCACTAAATCCCTGACCCTCAGACTTATCTATAAAACGGAGATACCATCTCCCTGCACAGTGTAGTTGAGGTCTCAGTAGACATTCAACCAAAATGTCAGTTCCCTAATCCCCTTAAATATTTTGTTTGCTTTAATATATATATATGGTTGCTAAACTAATGACATTTAAAATATAGAATGTTAGCATTTCCATTTAATACAAAGTTTAAGAATATGCTCCCAGTTGATAACAGTAGCTAATTTCCTACTGGGAGACTACAGTGGCTCACTTTACATGACATATTCAAGTAACTTTTGAATTTCTTGTAACAAAAACATTATTTTTCCAACAAGAGAAATAATCAAGATGAGTGTTTACAGATGACATTAACTAGCCCTTAAGAAAAACTTCCATATCAGGATAGTCACTTCTCTGAAATAACTGTAGAGACAGGGTAAAATGAAACGGAAAAATAAATCAACAGCACACCTAAGCTATTATATGAATTTAACTTCTTATATAATTTAAAAGATTTAATTTTCCAACTGACAATGTCGAGGACTTACGGCTAAGAAACAAAGTTTAAAGAATAACATGCTACTAAATTCTGTATTAAAATGTACCCATCACACTGTAGCATAGAGGAAAGCCAGAATGAAATGTGACTTGTTTATCAATAATTGTGAAATAATCTTTGAAAGCTATAATTGTCTAGGGTTCCCCCCCCAACATTACAACAGTGAAGCAACAACTCCCATTAATTCAGCACTATCCATTTAAATCAAATAACTCAGTACTATAAGCTACAAGTAAACCACCAAATCAAAACTATCCTTACTATCTTTGGAATGCTGAAATGGATTTAATTCACTTCCTTGTCATTTGGATAAGAAGAGATGATAGACAACAGATTTAATGAATTCCACAGTCAAGAGGGGCTTCCCTGGTGGCTCAGATGGTAAAGAATCTGCCTGTAATGCAGGAGACCCAGGTTTGATCCCTGGGTAGAGAAGATCCCCTGGAGAAGGAAGTGGCTACCCACTCCAGTATTCTTGCCTGGAGAATTCCATGAACAGAGGAGGCTGGCAGGCTACAGTCCTTGGGGTCGCAGGAGTCAGACACAACCTAGTATCTGAGCAGTCAAGAGAGTAATATTTTCTTGACATAAATACACTAGAAATTCACTGTATGAAAATCATCAAATTTATAAACAAGCTCATCTCTCAGTATACAATTTCAAGTTGTGGCCTCCTTCCCTATGACAGTCTTTTTTCTCTACCTCCTCTTCCGCCATTTTCTCTTCCAGAAGTTTTGGAAATAGCCAGGTGCAATTTAGTGCCAAGTGGCAGAACTAAGAAGCTAAGGAGGCAAGAAGCAGAGACTGGAGTGAACCAGGGGTTAAGTGAACCCAGGCAGTTCTTGCATAGGGGCAACGAAAGCAGAGTGGCTGAGAAGATGTGTAGTGAGAACAAGAATGTGGCCACCTAGGGCAGTCAATATGCAGTACAAGACAAGGAACAGGGAAACAGCAAAGGGGAAAGGCTTAGAGTTGACGTCTGTTAAGCAAACTGGCAGCAGCAATCCCAGGCCTGGGGCTGCAACATTTGTATTCTTCATTTAAGCCCACAAAAATAGGGGAAGAAAAGTATTTTAAAAAACAAAGTGCATGTAACTTCAAAAGGCAGCAGAGTGGTATCAACACAAAAGAATAAAAGACCAGCATAAATCTCTCCCCACACTAGTCTCAGCTCAGATACTCAATGTGTCTCAGCCATTAGCTACGGGTAAATTGTTTAATGTGTGCCTACATTTCAGTGAGTAATTACTTTAGAGCATATGATTAACAAAGTCTTTTCCAGATCTGAAGTTTCCTGAATCTAATGGATTTAACAATTTTTGTCACACAGGATGCAGTTACTTTCTATGATATGTTATTTCACAACAAGAAGAGGACAACGTACCAGAATATAAATAAGAGGACATAGAATCGTAGTCCGGTATCCCTACAGACCACACTTCTCCATCATCTTTCATTAAATCCAAGAAGAAACTAATTCCCAATCTTCTTTAAAACGATCCACAAATTCCTAAGAAAAAACAAGGCCTAAATCTAAGACTTCACTTTAAATACACTCAGCAGTGGAAAATTTGATCACCTGTCAATTTTACTAAGCTTCACTTCAGCTTCTTTTCACAGGACATACTCTAATGCCATTACACTTTCGTGTTTTTCGACACTCTAAGTTAGGTTTCTATTTGCTATATGTTTCATATCCCACTTCAGAAAGTACAGTCCAAAACTGGCAGAGAGCTGAACATGAATGAATCCAGGGGGTCATTTTATCAATGGGCTCTACATAGAAAAACCAATCTATTTGAATGTCAGCTTTATTTATCACTTAAACTAAGTGCCACCTAGTGGCAAGTTTTATATTTTATTAAATCCATTCAAGTCCTGTTCATCCAGCAAGTACTGTACAATGTAGCCATTAGCAATTGCTCCACAATTATGCAACGTAAGTAAAATACTAATCCAGTTCTTATGAAGCTTGCTGATAGATTAGATACACAGATACAGACAGAGAAAAAAGATAATACAGATGTATTTACATACCTGCAGAAAGATGTCTAACGTTACACAAGTATGTCAAATGTTACAAAAGTATGCAAAAATACTTAGTATTTACTTAAAAGCTGGTGAAAACAGACTCAGTTCTGTAGGTGCTCTTACACCTGTTGACCTCATTCAGACTTTCCCATTTTTAAATACTGTTAGCTAGGTTTCAGCAGATCCCCTGGAGAAGGGAAAGGCTACCCACTCCAGTATCCTGGCCTGAAGAATTACATGGACTGTATATTCCATGGGGTCACAAATAGTCAGACACGACAGGGTGATTTTCACTTTCTCCAGTTACTGGGTAGATCAGGAGCTCTGTACAGAGCTATATGATTTTTTGCATGAAAAATTTCCTCATATTCAAACCCAAAGTTAAATGATTTGAAAAAGTATGCTGGACACTATGGAGACAATAAAAAGTTCAGGGGTTGCCATGATGGGATAAGGGAAGGAGAGAGAAATGGACAGGCAGGGCCCAAATTTTACAGGGCAATGAAACTACTCTGTGTGCTACTACATGGGCGATACATTTGTAGCTATATTTGTCCAAGGGCTTCCCAGGTGGCTCAGTGGTAAAGAACCTGCCTGCCCATGCAGGAGCCACAGGAGATGCAGGTTCAATCCCTGGGCTGGGGAAATCCCCTGGAGGAGGAAACAGGAATGCACTCCAGAATCCCTGTGGGATAATCTCACGGACAGAGGAGCCTGACAAGCTACAACCCATGGAGTCGCAAAGAGTTGGACATGACTGAGCACGCGCACGCGCGCACACACACACACACACACACACTTGTCCAAACCTACAGAATGTACCCCAATGTACAGTGAACTCCACTGTAAACTATGGATTTGGGGAGATATAACATGTCAATGTAAATTCATCAATCATAACAAATATATCACTGTATTGGGGGATACTGATAATAGAGGGGCTTTGTGTGGGGGCAAGAAGTACACGGAAAATATTCCCCTCAATTTTGCTGTGAACCTAAAACTACCCTTTAAAAAAAAAAATTCCATTTAAAAAAGAAAAAAAAGGCAATTCTCTGGTGGTCCAGTTGTTAGAGGACTCAGCACTTTCACTGCTGAGAAACAGGTTTGATCCCTAATGGGGGAACTAAGATCCCACAAGCCATGCAACACAGCCAAAAGAAAAAGTATGCTGGAAAAATAAAGCAAGATCTTAGTGCAGCAGCACCTCTCTAAAAAGAGAATATACCCGTGTTACAAAAGAAGTTATTTATAATAATAAAAAAACCTGTAACACTGATTCCCTATTTTATAAGGCAATAATATTGCAGTTATAGAACACAATCTTTATCATGTAATTTTTTTAAAAAAATAGGGTTTCATAAAGCAATTGCATAAAGCTGTGCTTCCCTCATAACTCAGTTGGCAAAGAATCCGCCTGCAACACAGGAGACCCTGGTTGGATTCCTGGGTTGGGAAAATCCGCTGGAGAAGGGAAAGGCTACCCACTCCAGTATTCTGGCCTGGAGAATGCCATGGACTGTATAGTCCACGGGGTCGCAAACAGTCAGAGATGACTGAGCAACTTTCACTTCAAAGCAATAAACATTTTTCCTAGTTACATAAACTTAGTGAGAAAAAAATTCTTATTCATTTATAACTCTAATTAACACATACACAAAAAACATTAGTTCTAGGGCTAAATTAAATATATTGAATATAGAAAAGAAAGCATGGGTGGGGAATTTAAAGGGGTCAACTTGATTTTCTAGTGTATTCCATCTCACATCCAACTAGCGCAGCATTTTCACTGCAAGGCATTTGCCACTTAGGATACCTAAGAAGCAGTAATTTCTTTTTGCTTTTGTAAACTTAAATAATTTCATTATTCCCAAAACTTTCATGAACTTACAACCTGAATAAAAAGTTGTCATGCTCATCACTCTGCATTGTCTAAACACAACAAACCTACACAAACATTTATACAGCTAAGTAACTACAACCAATTATACAAAGCAAGCCACAGTGCCCCTAATACTTGTTTTTTCCCCAGTAGTAAACTGTGTGCAGGAAATGCATTACCCTTTGCACACCATCAGGATATCATTTCACCTCTGAAGCAGAGGCAGGCCTAATGAAGCATAAATGATATCATGATGTTGTGCCAGGCCTACAGGGCATCCAGAACTGTGGGCAGGGTGTCTGAGATGGTAGCAATTGGACATTCAACATTTCTTCCTCATTATGGCTGTCCAAGCAGAGACTAGAGTGACCAGAAGCAGACCTCAAAAAGTTGGGGATTACTCCATAACAACATGCATGGTCAAGCAATAATGTACCAAATATGTCTGCTCAAAATGCCAAGGAACATATTTCAAGGGCTGTGGTCCTCTACACTAAATACACTGCTCCTTTCTAAAACATGACCCACAAACCACAGGTTGCAAAATAAAAAGGTCCATCTTGCATCCTGACTGCAAAAGGTTACCAAAAGAAACTGATTACAACAAAAATATCATTCGTTATTTTATAGAGGTAGAATCTGAAGCTTGGAGAAATTATCTGTGAGTAATCTGTCTACAAAGCCTGAGTCTTCCTGAAGATTATAAACTTATTTGGTTCAAAGACATGGATCCCCAAAAAAGCAGTCCACTGAGTCTTAAGGTTTAATATATGTCTCTATGCATCTAAGAAGTATTTGAAACACTTAAAAATGATGTAACCTTGTGAGAAACACTGAATAGTCAACTGAATATACAAAAAAACAAAATACGATATTTAAGCCTGTCAGTTTGTACAAACAATACACTATTTTCTAATAATCCAAAGGAGCTTTTGCCTAAGAATTGTACTGCAGTATTCTCAGGAGCTATCGGCTGCCTTCAGCTGAAAATATCAATTCCTTTGGGTATTTCAGCAGCTAAGTTCCTTATGGCATCAACACAGTCCCTGTACACATCAAATTCTGCTTACACAAACCATGTTGTATCAAGGCTTCAAAGTCTTCCAAGTCCTTTGTCCAAAAGACTTTTTACTGAAGCCCCCATCATGTTCTAGACACTCTTTTGAGTATAAGAGTATATTAAGAAAAAAAATTGTGTTATGTCACTTCCAAGTGAATTATACCTGGTCCTTTAAGAATAGATGCAGAGGCACTGAATCCAGCCTGGTGAATCCAGTTAGAATATCCTCAGACCCAAATCTACTAACACCAGCACTTGTCAAGCACGTGGATATATTAAATTGCTGACTGAGTCCAAGCAAGGAACTCCAAATTCTTAAATATGGCTGGAGAATTGAATATGAAGGGACAGAAAGGCGAACAGTCTCACTGAAGAAAAGGTAAATGAAATAATTATAGAGGCCCTTACAGGCCATCCTAACATTTTTTTCAGCACCTGCTTTGTACCAAGCATCCTAAAATGTTTTATTGCATTTACTTTTCACAGCAACCTGCTGAGCTAAAAATAATATACCTTGCAACTCACAGAGGAGGCAAGGAGAGGTGAAATTGCTTGTCAATCTTACTAAGGTTGTGGTAAAGACAAAATGGGAACCCAGTTCAGATTAAATCCTAAAAGTGAGCTCATAAACTGCACTCTGCTGCCTCTCTTAACAAAAGCTGCTAGGGGGAGCCATTGAAAGGTTTTTAAACTAAGGAGTGAAGTGATCAGATTCACTTCAGAAAGACTATGTGGAAGTTGGACACAGAGGGTGAGTCTACAAGCAGAAAGAGAAAGCTGCAATGTCTATAGTAAGACAGGCGAGAACGATGACAGCATGAACTGTGGCAGAGGATGAAAGAGACAGATTCAAGAGTTTTTCAGAAGAGAAAATTATTAGTTCTTAGTGATCAAATGTAAAGGGTTAGTTTTAGAAAGAACACCTGGTTTGCAGAACTAATGGGACATGACATCATCTATCAGGAACAGAGAAGCAACAGGTTTTGTTTGTTCAATAAATATCTACAGTGTCTCCCAAATGCAAAAGACTTTCCTAGGCCAAAGGTCAAGTCCAAAATTAAGGTCCTGCTTGTTGGAAAATATTGAGAGTAAATGACAAAGCGTTAAAAAATGTATCAGGTATACCGAACATTAGTTGTTACTATTAACATTCTAGCCTAGAGTCTAATGAAAACGTTTTGTGCTACCATTTTTAAAAATTACCATGTGCGGAAAACAAATCAACAGAGGAAAAGCATCCCACAACTTAAAATGTGTTATTACATCAGAGTCTGACAGATCTTCAGTCTCTTACACAACACACCACCTTGCAATTTGTTTTACTTATCCCTGTCTCTTAAAAAAAAAAAAGTATCGATTTTACTACCCAAGCTATAGTACATACTCAGGGGTTTTTCATCCCACTATCACCACTGTGATTTTCCAAGAACTTAGTTCATAACCTTCTACATGATTTTCTATAAAATATTACATACTTTACATCAGCTTATTTCAGTAGGAATTCCTAGATTTTTAGCCACACCTTTCATCCAAAGATGCTTTCTGCAAATCCTAAGGCACAGCAGTCCTGTGCAGATGTGGCAAGTTACTACAATTCCCATTTTACTACATAGTTAGGAAATTGGCCCAGGGGAAGCAGAGTAACTTGGAAATAATCACAAAGCCAGATGCCAAAAATAACAACTTTTAGTCAATCCATGAGAAAATACTGCCCCTAGTTGAAATAACATGAGATTTCGTATTAGGAGGAAGCAAAATATAAAATAATGTTTTAAAGCCAAGTCCTAGGTTCTTAAAATACATCTTTAAAAATGACCAAATACCACAATTAAGATTTGCAAGAACTTTCAAACACCATTTTCCCCCTAATACTTTGTCCATCCAGAGTGACAAAGATTATTTAATGAATTACAGCCATCAAGAGTGGCTTCATCCTCTCCCCAAATTATTTTTTACCTTAGCCACTTAAGATACTGATAGAAATCTGCTGGTATAGAACAATAGGTAAGTTTTAAACTTATTTAAAAACCGTATGTTAGAATAGTTGTGAAAATACCCTGAGTGAGTCTCTCATACTTCTTTCTGAAAATATACTCTACAGACCCATCTGCAATTTGCATGTACAATAAATTTAAAGCTTTAATAGTCAATAATCTGAATGAAAGTTTCCCAATCACAAGTCATGCTGTATGTTTCTAAATATGCTGCTGTTTGATATAATTTAACAAAAGTTTATTTGTTCACAAAATAAAGGTCTTACACAATTTAAAAACAAAAAACACAACTTGATTTTTTAAAGTTGCTTTTATGATGTTTGTGTTCTCATTCTTATCTGCACAAGTCTGAGCAAAATACCTTCCATTCATACACTTTACACTTTGCATACAGTCAGAAACAACAGTGTGTGCTCAAGATTTTACCTTCAAAAGAATGAGTTTGCACTAGGATCAAATAACGGAGACGAAATGATTGTTGGTGGAATTCACTCATGGAACCCAGACTGCAAATTTTCACACAAGCTTCTTGTATCAATTATGAAAGGTGATTTTCAATTAATTAAAATTAAACTAATTCAAACTAGTTCTAATCACGGTCTTTAAGAAAATGCTTTCCACAGCACCAATATTCCTCACACTTGTAATATCCTCTACTAGTAGCACTTCTCCTGGTTAATAAATGAAAAGACATTCCAAATGATATTTATAGATAACATATCTTCTAAAGTAACGATCAACTAGTGGGGGGGACAGTGTCCTGAACAGTATATTCAGTCTAGTAACATTGCAAAATCTAATACCTATTATTTCAGCACCAGAATATTTAGGCAACATTTAAGTACACCAGACCACCTTCCCCCAACTCCCACAGAAAACTCCAAGCTTTTAATATTTCCATAACAGTAAGCACTCTGAACAAATTAAAGCTCTTTTAACAACAGAAGCCCTTTTACCTTAAAGATTATCACTTAAATGTCTTTTAACTGCATTTGATGAATGCATGCCACAAGATTCTAGAAGCAGTATTCATCAACCCAAATAGCACTCTTAAGCGCTTTCCTCATTTCAACTTCAAAGATGAGGCAGAAGGGCTGTCATAAATCTAGAGGCAAACGCACGTAACTGTAAACTACCTAAAAATTAAGAAAAAGTAAAACAGTTGTATCAAATTCCCAAGCAGCAAAATTCCCTCCCTTTTTCCTTGCAAAGTAGGAGTTACTGGTAAAATAACTGAACTCTAAATCTAGAATCTTGAAAATGCTGAAATTCTCCACCCCAGCATTCACACGTTTTTCAACACCAAAATGCACTCCAACTGCTACGTACACATCAATGAATATCCAACATGAAAACTGAAAGTATTCTCACACATCAACAGAAAAATACACCTTGCGCCTCTACAACACCCTCAGCTAATCCAGACGCAAAAGCTCCGACAGCTGCCCTTGGCCTAGGCCGTCAGAAACCTAGAGGCGGGGGGTGGGCGGCAATAATCAAGAGACCAAGGTCTTTTTCCAGTGCTACTTTTTCCAAGCAAAACAACCAGACGTCCAAAGAGACCGCGAAGAAAACTGCAGACACTGTAATCCCCAGAGAAAGGGATGGTAGGGAGGTGTGCACGCAATCCCGAGAGAAAAGGGTGCCGGAGAGGAGGAGCGCCGAGAAGGAAACTAAGTATCCCCACGCAGCTTTGAGACCCACAACAACAAACCGTAGGGTCTGTCTTCTCGTAGAAACACCAGATGGAGTCCCCGGGGCTGAGACAGTTCACCGACAAACACCGTGGGTAGTGGATAAATCAACCGATGATGGGAGGTGAACGGGGTGCCAAGCAAATGAGCCACTGGATGGGGGAGACAAAGCCTCCGGGGGTAATCACGGACCAAGCAGAAAGGTGAGAGGGAAACGCTCGAAAGAAATAAAGCAATAAAATTGAAGGACAGAAATCTAGTGCTTGGGCTGAGACAGGTCACTAAGGTACCGAATGGCGAGGGGGACAACAAAGGGGTCCGGCAGGAAGGACAGCTGAGGGGAGGAGAGGGAGAAAGGATGCGGGGCGCGACGGGTCGGACAAAGCGCCCAGGGCGGCGAAACAAAGGGCCGGGGGTAGAGAGGAACGGGGGGCAGCGGGGA
>SJYV01013397.1:496495-549908 GCA_006410875.1 Neotragus pygmaeus | reverse complement strand
CAGGGCGGAGGGCGGCTGGGAGGGGCCAGACGTCTCGCACACACACGCCGCGTGACGCTTTGTGGAAGGAAAGTAGGGGTGGTGGAGGGGCGGATTCTAAAAGAAGGGGAAACCTGGAGATTAGAAACTCCTCCTGGTGCGGATGCTAAGAGGTCAGACTCGAGGGCAGGAGGAGCCCTAGGCCGCTCCCCGGGGAGGTTTCCTGTCGCCCTCCACGCGCCTGGTACTTTCCTAAAATGTGTTTGACGCCGCGCCCCCGGCCTCCGGGAGCTGACACCCCCAGTGTCGCGTTTGAGTCATGCCTCTGAGTCACCCAGTCTGGCCACCACTTTACTTGCTTTTGGATTCCCTTAGCTACTTTCTACTAGCAGTTGGTTGTTTTCTTTCTGAGGTACCCGCTGGTCTTGCTTGTTAGCTAGGGAAAAGTGCTGCTCTCTATGCTCTGACTATACACTTGTATAGATTTCGCCTCCCATTCAAGGACGCATTTTAAAATTTTCCTCCCCCTAATCTGTTTTAGGCTTCCCTGCTGGCTCAGACGGTAAAGAATCAGCCTGCAATGCAGGAGACCCCCGTTGGATCCCTGGGTCGGGAAATTCCCCTGGAGAATGGGATAGCTACCCACTACAGAGTTCTTGCCTGGAGAATCCCTTGGACAGAGAGGAGCCTGGAGGGCTGCAGTCCATGAGGTCGCAGAGTCTAAACTCTTTTTAGCTTTTTGAAGTAATCCCTGTGTATTAGTTTCTGTCTTTTTTTTTCCCCTCCACTTATATGATTTACTGGTTTTGCTTTCCTTCACCCATTTATGTGTTTGTTGAAATATTCGTTTCGATTTGTGGATATCGTTTTACCAGGTGCTTTAGTCACAACTCTTTTAAGTGCATCCCTTCCTTTTGGATTTTTGTCCAGTGAATTCCTGTTTAGATTCTTCAGTCGGGCACTAGATTGTCTTTGTGTGGGTTCTGTACCAGTCTAGACTGGCATTATCTCAGAACTGGTGTCTTGATGACATCGTAGACCCACAAATGAAAAGTTAAATTGAGTTTTTGAATTTGGGAAAACAATGACTCCTCTTATACAGAGTTCATATTCTGCTAGTTATACCGTAGACAAGAAATCGAGTTTTTGAATTGTTTTCAAGGTTATTAGTTGTGTGTGTGCATGCACATTTTCCTATTCCTTTGATTAAGTAGTTCACAAAGGGAAAGAGAAAATTTACAAATCTTCAATGCAGTATCTCAGTGCAAAGCTAATTTGGATTAGGCTTGCTTCAAGAGAACAGTGCCCATGGACACACATTCCTTCAAAGGAATCAAGCCTTTATCCCAAGAAGGCATTACAGTCATGGTCTGGTCTAGGCTATTCATCTGAGCTGGAACCATTGCCATCTAAGAGCCCTAGCCACAGAAAGCCGTGATAACCATGGTAGCTCAAATTACAACTCCCATTCACCCTAATACATGCATTGCCTGTATTCTTTCCCTGTCCTAGTAAATGATATTCCATCCTTCCACTTAAGCCAAAAACCCTGGAGTCATTCTCACTTTCTTTCCTTCTTACATCCAACATTCAACCTGACAGAATCTTGCTGGCCCCACCTTCAGAATAGACTCACAGTCCAAACACATCCACACCTCTATGGCAACTGGCCCAGTCTAACCCATCTCATTTCTCACCTGTTGTCCAGAAGTCTAATAACTGGTTCTGCCTTCATCCATTTTGCCTTTTCTCAGTCTGTTCTCAGTAGACAATTCAGTGTAACTCTCTAGAACTCTCCAATGGCTTTCCTACTTTCCTATGAGGCCTACTTCCCAAACCCCATACCTCGACCTCATCTCTTCTCCTTGCTCATTGAGCCCCAACCAGCATCGTTCCTTGTGTTCCTAGGATGCACCAGGCACACCCTCAATTCCTGTCTTTGCTCTTTTCCCTAGATGCCTTGTAGATCCTTCCTTTATTGCTTTCAGGTCTTTGCTTAAATGTCATCTTCTCAATGAGCCCTTCCATGACCAACCTTCATAAAAGTAACTCTTCTTATTCCCTGTTCCCTCTTTCTTTATTTTTCCCATGGTCCTATTGTAAACTAACATACCATACATCAGATCTGTGTATTGTGTCTATTATCTGCCTACCTCCCCCCATTATAATCTTAATGTGAGCAGGGACTTTATTTTGTGTATTGTTCATACCTCAACCATCAGAACAATGCCTGCTGCAGCATAGATGCTCAGTAAGTATTTGTAGAATGAATAGGATGTCTTCCACTTCTAGAATAGATTAGAAATTATTCTGAAGACTCACTAATCCTTCTAGGCTTTAAAAGAATATCAAGGCTAGACCAGTAGTGAATACCCCAGTGCCATCTTGCCTGGGGAAGGCCTATAGAGCAAACACCTGTGTTAATGTTAACTTTTTGCAAAAAACAATTCTTACTCTTGAGTTAGGCCAGTAGTTGTGCCTACACTTACTTGAAGTGTTACCTTTACTCTCCATTTCAGCTTCCCTCATAGCTCAGTCAGTAAAGAATCTGCCTGCAATGCAGGAGACCCAGGTTTCATTCCTGGGTCAGGAAGATCTCCTGGAGAAGGAAATGGCAACCCACTTTAGTATTCTTGCCTGGAGAATCCCATGGATAAAGGAGCCAAGCAGGCTACAGTCCATGGGGTTGCAAGAGTCGGACACAACTTAGCAACTAAACCACCACCACCAGGAAAGAAAACACTGTTGGCAGGATATAAAGAAACAGGCATTCTCATCTGTTGCTAGTGGAGTGAAAATTAGGTATGCCGTGCTAAGTCACTTCAGTCATGTCCGACTCTGTGTGACCCTATGAACTGTAGCCCACCAGGCTCCTCTGTCCATGCGATTCTCCAGGCAAGAATACTAGAGTGAATTGCCATTCCCTTCTCCAGAGGATCTTCCCACCCAGGGATCGAACAGACATGTCTTATGTCTAACCTGCATTGGCAGGCGGGTTCTTTACCACTAGCACCACCTGGGAATCATAGTCTTTATGAAAGCCATTTTAATAAAACTTATCTCTACCTATTTATCCTACAACTCTGTTTCTAGAAATCTGTCCTATGAATATATTCACATTTGTGAAATTACCTGTGTATGTAGTGTAGCAGTGACTGAACTGAACTGAACTGTGGCTCAGCTGGTAAAGAATCTGCCTGCAATGTGGGAGACTTGGGTTTGATCCCTGGGTTGAGAAGATCCCCTGAAGAAGGGAAAGGCTCCCCACTCCAGTATTCTGGCCTGGAGAATTCCATGGACTCATCCATGGGGTCGAAAACAGTCGACACAACTGAGAGAATTTCACTTTCACTTTCATAGTGTAGCATTAGTGATGGTAGAGAATACTGTAACAATCTAAATGTCAATCAAGAGATGTCTTATTTATTTAAAAAATATATGTATATATTCATAGAATCAAATACTATGCATTTGTTAATAAGCAGAGGGTGCTTTTTATGTACTTACATGGAAGGATCACAAAGTTTAAAAAAACAAGGTGCAAAATAATTATAGGTAAATAATACCTATTTGCCTATGTGTATCTAAAAGGGTTCTGGAAGGATACACAAGAAACTAATAATGACCGTTTCACTGTAAGGAACTCAACTGTTGGAGGATATAGGTGAAGAGGTGGCTTATCTTGGATCCTTTGAATTTCGTAGAGGCACACATACACTTTTTTTCAAAATATAAAACATTTTTAAAGGGGGGAATGAAAGGGAATAAATGTGCAAGAAGAAAAAAATGATCAAAGTGTTTTCTTTTACCCACCTGCTAGAAAATTGTTTTCTAAAAGATGTGATGTGTATGATAATACCACCTCAGTAGAATTAAGAACTGCAGAACTGTCAAGACTTAATCCTGGTCATCTGGTAACATTGAGTCCATTCAAGCAGCAAGTTCAGAGTCCCTACCGCTGCATGTCAGATATCATCTTTCATGGTTTACAAAGATGGGTAGTGCAGAGACTTCAGGGGACCCCCCCCCCAGCCCAGGTAATAGATTACACAGAGCAGTTGCGGGGTGATTTTAGGGTGGAGGCGTGAGCTTAACCGCGTTGGGATACAGAGGAAGACGCACCTAACTCTTGCCTGATGGGCCCAAGGAAACCTTGGAGACATGACTTTTGAACTAAATCTTAGTGGAGTGGGAGTTCAGAAGACAGTAAGAGGAGGAAGCATAAGAAGCACAGGAAACAGCATGTTCAGGCTCTGAAGTGTGAAAGAGCATCTTGTATTCAGGGGAACTCCAGGTGGTGCATGTAGAAGCGGGGGTAGACAACCTAGGCAGGGTAACTAGAAGGACCTGGTAAAAAGGTGGTCCTCACAAATTGGTGGGTTCCACTCCCTAAGACTCTGAGTGAGTCAATCAGTGCTGGAGCCCAGGAATAGGCATTTCTAAGAAGACTGGTCAGGGATTCTGATGCAAACTGTCCATGAATCAAGCTTTGAGAATCTTTGTTGTAGGAGTTAGATGTAATCTTTCTTCAGGAATTTTACATTAAAGGGAGCAATGACATATAGTTTCTTGGTTAAAAACAATAAATGAAATATTTAAATATTAAGAAGAATAAGTTTGGGGGCTTCAGTATATATCCCCCTGGAGGAGGGCATGGCAACCCATTCCAGTATTCTTGCCTGGAGAATCCCCATGTACAGAGAAACCTGGTGGGCTGCAGCCCTTGGGGTCGACTGAGCAACTAAGCACTGCATAGCACAGTACCAGTATATATCCAATAGATAACGTGAAGCAAATAGTGGCAATGAGATGAGTACATTTGTGAAAGGATCATGTTTTGCTCTGCTGGTTGCTTTCATTCTAAGGTTAAGTTACACCAACTCATATTAATTAGACACACCAGAACACTGAAAATTTTGCTAGGCAGCCCCATGATGGAGAATACTGGTTCTAGCGCCACATTGCATGGGTTCCAACTGTAGAACCTGAGACAAGCTATTTAACCTATCAATCAATACCTCAATTTCCTTGCCTGTAAAATAGAGAATAGCAACTAATTCATAGGGTTGTCATGAGGATTCAAAGTATTAGTTCTGTTGAAAGCACATAGAAAGATACCTGTAACAGTTGCTGTAGTAGTGTTCATTTTTATCACTGTGATTTTTTATTTAATAAATGCATAAAATGCCTTCATCTCATGAAAATGTTGTGAAGCATATCAAATTATCTTTAATGCTTCAATAATCAATGTTAAAATAACCAAACATAGAGATGATTTTATCCAGATTGATGTTCATTCATTTCTTTAACATACCCATTCAGACATGGCCATGTCATTATTATTATTTAATTTCTAAAAGATTCACATGTCTAAAAAGGTTAAGAAACCTGCTGTAGATGGACAACAAGAATCTCTGAGGATGTAAAGCAGGGCTTGATGTGATCAGATAGTGGAGTGTCTCTGTGCCTAAGAAAATCTTCCTGATAACTTTTGTTAGAAATTGAAAGCCTTTTACTTCACAGAAGTCTCTTAACTCATGGTTTTCAATCATCCTGATGCCTCCCTTTTTAATGAAAGTATCCTTTTCATTTTCTACTGTGTGCTAGTTAAGGTTAATAAAATGTATATGAGATTGAAAAAGTTTATTTTCCTTATAGACTATGCAAATCTATAAAGAAAATAAACTCTAATTCTAGAATTAAAAGAAATAAAGAGATCACTGAAAGTAAGTCACAGAATAGGCTTCAGGAAGGTAAACTTGAGAAACAAAAATAAATATTTACCCTTTGCTTTTCAATTGTGTTTGATTTTAAACAGGATTCTTTGGCCTTGAGAATTTTATTTCTTTTTTCTTTCTTTTTAGGTCCAAGTAAAGCAAAGCTTGAGGAGGGCATGGCAACCACTCCAGTATTCTTGCCTGGTGGAGAATCCCACGGACAAGGAGCCTGGTAGGCTATAGTCCAAAAGGTCACAAAGAGTCCCAGACATGACTAAAATGACTTAGCATGCTTTCACACAAAACAAGCTTAACATATGCAGCACTTCAAGAAGGCGAAAGAAGAAAAATTATAAACCATTTACTCTAATGATGTGAAATGCAAATGGAATCAAATATACCTTTGGTAAGAATGTGTACATGTCATATAATTTCTTTTTCTTTTTATAATATAAACAAGATAAAGCAAGTTAACACTTATCTACACAGGGACTTCCCTGGTGATCCACTGGCTCAGCCTCCACGCTCCAATATAGGTTTGATCCCTGGTCAGGAAACTAGATGCCACATGCCGCAACTAAAGATCCCACATGCCACAATTAAGACCTCAAACAGTCAAGGAAGTAAATACTTTAAAAAAGAAAAGAAGAAGAAGAAGAAGAAAAAAAACTACACAAAAAGTAACACCACTATATGATTTGTAAAATTCTAGTTGTGAAAGTTGCTCAGTCTTGTCTAACTCTTTGCAACTCCATTGGCCACCTGATGCAAACAAAGAACTGACTCCCTGGAAAAGGCCCTGATGCTGGGAAAGATTGAAGGAGGGAGAAGGGGCTGACAGGGGATGAGATGGTTGGACGGCATCACTGACTCAATGGACATGAGTTTAAGTAAACTCCAGGAGTTGGTGATGGACAGGGAAGCCTGGCATGCTGCAGTTCATGGGGTTGCAAAGAGTCAGACACAACTGAGTGACTGAACTGAGTTGTGAAAAGTGAAAGTGAAAGTCACTCGGTCATGTCCGACTCTGCTACCCCATGGACTATACAGTCCATGGAATTTTCTAGGTTGGAATACTGGAGTGGGTAGCCTTTCTCCAGGATATCTTCCCAACCCAGGGATCAAACCCAGGTCTCCCGCATTCCAGATGGATTCCTTAATAGCTGAGCCACAGATACCTATGTATAAAGAATGTATTTGAATTTTGATTTTCTAAATGTTCCACTTTGTTATATATCTTATATTGTGGTTTTTGATTCCATGTTGAGTCAATGCTGAACAGTCATAATCAGCAAAATAGCTGGGGTAGAAAGGAAAAAAAGCTTTGGACTGTCATTGAGTCCTACCTCCACCACTAAGCCAGCTAGCTGACTTTGGGCAAGCTAACCTTTCCTTATGTGCAAATGGGGAATGTAAAACCTATGGCTTACAACTATTTTGAAAATTATTTGAGATATTACATGAAATAACTGGGGATGTAGCAAGTACTCAGTAAATGCTGTTTCTTTAGGAAATTCTACCACCCATGACAATGCTCAATTTTCTTTTCTATTAGATGGACTAAGACTCTCTGCCTTAGAGATTTGTTGCACAGATCAAATCAGGTAATTACATAGATAATTAAATGGCAAGAATTATCTTTAAATAAGTTTATTGTATTTATTTGGGTTGGCATATTTATTTATTTATTTATTTTTACAGTATAGTTTTATAGCAAATCAATAGGGCAGAAAAAGACCCCTACATTTGCTCCCCTAGCCTGAGTTACTATTAACCTGGGGCATAAGTGACCTTTATAAGTTTTTCAAAGAAAGCCTACTCAAAGGGTTTACTCTTTGTATCTGTGTTGTTTTGTGTCAGAGATAGTGTAATGATAAGTATCAACTTGCAGATATGACCTTTGTGGCTAGCACCCTTGTCCAAAATAGACTAAGGACCAAGAAGATCAACTTTGGAAACAGTCTATTAAACAACCACTGACAAATAGTGAAAGATACCAAACAATTACCATCTCGTGAAATACCTGGCTCTGTCAAAGACAGCTATCAAAGACAATGGAGAATCCCCATGAACATCATAATGAGAGTTGTACATTGTCACTTTAAAAATTGCCGTTACGTATGTTGATTTTTTTTATTTTAATTAATTTAAAATTTTTAATTGTCATTATGTCAACAAATGGGAATTAAAGAAGAAACCTTGTGAAATGACTGCAGAAAAAAAAATAAGATAATTTTTAAGTAAGCTATCAATAAATATAGAGTACAAATTTAATTCAGTGCAATAGGAGAAAGGGAAAAGTTTCATCTCAGTCTCATATTGATGTATTTAATTTCCGAACTGCATTAGAGAAACTCTATGTAAAGGAATCCTTAACAACTCCTTGTTACATATTGGGACTTCCATGGAGGCTCAGACGGTAAAGAATCTGCCTGCAATGCAGGAGACCCAGGTTTGTCCCTGGGCCGAGAAGATCCCCTGGAGAAGGGAATGGTTACTCACTCCAGTATTCATGCCTGGAGAATTCTATGGGAAGAGGAGCCTGGGGGATTCCCATATTCCAACTAGTATTATCCTGCGTGTACTTTTTTCTCTCTTAAATGGTTATTTAACAAAATTCTACCATGATTAGCATTCTGTGGAAGGTAAAATAAATTGTATCAAGGTGTTACTAATATAGTATCCCACTAGTGGAAAAAAAACATTTCTCAAGATCTTAACTGCAAATTGCCTCCCATCTAAGTACTTTGAGAAGATTTGGAAATTTATGCATGCTTTTTTTTTTTCCTTTCTCCCAGCTTTCAGAACCCTTGGCTTAAATTCTATCCTCAGAATTACTTCTGACTTCAGTGAGAGTTATAAACTATCGTTTGGGAGGAACATTTGGCTCTTGCTTTTTCAAGTCTAAAGTTCTCCAGAAATGTTCTTATGAAATGTGAATCTGATTTTCATCATGCAGTTTTACCTACATAGCATCATATTTTCCTTCACTAGCAAACACTAAGTATTTTATTTTTAACTAGCAAGGCTATATCTTTATTTGCATGGTACTTTCCAAGTTTCCAAAATAGGAAACAAATCACAGAATCTAGGCCAAAGAAAAGGACTTAAGAACTGAAAGAAAACTTCTGAAAAACAGATTACATACAGAAGTACTCAGTTTTATAAAGCAGAGGATTTTTTAAAAGTCATATGCTAATCTAACATGCAGCAGAGCGGCTTTCTGTTTAAAGGGATACTGTGATATGCAGTTTGTGAAATGTCAATAATATGATTAAGTCTATAGTATAAGACTATACTTGCAGTATAAGACTTATAAGTATAACTTGCACGAGTTATACTTCTAGAAGTGGAATTTATGCTTGAGAGGTTTGTTTGGGCTTTTTTGCTACAGAAATTTAAATTATTTTATTATTACAACCTGATAGAGAATATATTGTGTCATATACTCAGAGGAGAAGGGGTGACAGAGGATGAGATGGCTGGATGGCATCACCAACTCAATGGACATGAGTTTGAGTAAACTTCGGGAGTTGGTGATGGACAGGGAGGCCTGGCGTGCTGCGGTTCATAGGGTTGCAAAGTGTCGGACACTACTGAGCGACTGAACTGAACTGAATACTCAGAGTATCTCATCAGATTATAATTTTAAAAATTATTTATAAAAATATAAATTCTAAAGAATGCAAAAAGATCTATTTTTAAAAAGCCAGTAATATTACATATGTGTGTGTGTGTGTGTGTGTGTGTGTGTGTGTGTNAAGAAGAAACCTTGTGAAATGACTGCAGAAAAAAAAATAAGGTAATTTTTAAGTAAGCTATCAATAAATATAGAGTACAAATTTAATTCAGTGCAATAGGAGAAAGGGAAAAGTTTCATCTCAGTCTCATATTGATGTATTTAATTTCCGAACTGCATTAGAGAAACTCTATGTAAAGGAATCCTTAACAACTCCTTGTTACATATTGGGACTTCCATGGAGGCTCAGACGGTAAAGAATCTGCCTGCAATGCAGGAGACCCAGGTTTGTCCCTGGGCCGAGAAGATCCCCTGGAGAAGGGAATGGTTACTCACTCCAGTATTCATGCCTGGAGAATTCTATGGGAAGAGGAGCCTGGGGGATTCCCATATTCCAACTAGTATTATCCTGCGTGTACTTTTTTCTCTCTTAAATGGTTATTTAACAAAATTCTACCATGATTAGCATTCTGTGGAAGGTAAAATAAATTGTATCAAGGTGTTACTAATATAGTATCCCACTAGTGGAAAAAAAACATTTCTCAAGATCTTAGCTGCAAATTGCCTCCCATCTAAGTACTTTGAGAAGATTTGGAAATTTATGCATGCTTTTTTTTTTTCCTTTCTCCCAGCTTTCAGAACCCTTGGCTTAAATTCTATCCTCAGAATTACTTCTGACTTCAGTGAGAGTTATAAACTATCGTTTGGGAGGAACATTTGGCTCTTGCTTTTTCAAGTCTAAAGTTCTCCAGAAATGTTCTTATGAAATGTGAATCTTATTTTCATCATGCAGTTTTACCTACATAGCATCATATTTTCCTTCACTAGCAAACACTAAGTATTTTATTTTTAACTAGCAAGGCTATATCTTTATTTGCATGGTACTTTCCAAGTTTCCAAAATAGGAAACAAATCACAGAATCTAGGCCAAAGAAAAGGACTTAAGAACTGAAAGAAAACTTCTGAAAAACAGATTACATGCAGAAGTACTCAGTTTTATAAAGCAGAGGATTTTTTAAAAGTCATATGCTAATCTAACATGCAGCAGAGCGGCTTTCTGTTTAAAGGGATACTGTGATATGCAGTTTGTGAAATGTCAATAATATGATTAAGTCTATAGTATAAGACTATACTTGCAGTATAAGACTTATAAGTATAACTTGCACGAGTTATACTTCTAGAAGTGGAATTTATGCTTGAGAGGTTTGTTTGGGCTTTTTTGCTACAGAAATTTAAATTATTTTATTATTACAACCTGATAGAGAATATATTGTGTCATATACTCAGAGGAGAAGGGGTGACAGAGGATGAGATGGCTGGATGGCATCACCAACTCAATGGACATGAGTTTGAGTAAACTTCGGGAGTTGGTGATGGACAGGGAGGCCTGGCGTGCTGCGGTTCATAGGGTTGCAAAGTGTCGGACACTACTGAGCGACTGAACTGAACTGAATACTCAGAGTATCTCATCAGATTATAATTTTAAAAATTATTTATAAAAATATAAATTCTAAAGAATGCAAAAAGATCTATTTTTAAAAAGCCAGTAATATTACATATGTGTGTGTGTGTGTGTGTGTGTGTGTGTGTGTGTATAAATCAGTCATATGAACTAGTAACAGTGAGTGGCTAAGGATAAGTAGCTTAGGCAGAGAGAAGACCTAATACTCTTGTGGATTTTCTTGCTATGTTATTTTAAAAAATAACTCACCAAGGACATCACAAGAAAAGAAGCCTACAGACCCCTAAGTATAAACACAGATATGCTCAACCGAATTCCAGCAAACACTGAACCAAGTAGGAACAGAAGGGAGCTTCCTCAACCTGATAAAGGCATCTATGAAAAATCCAGAATCAATGTCAGTTTTGAACATAAAAGGCTGATATTTTCCCACTAACATGAGTAAGAAGACAAAGATTTCCATTTGGATCACTTGTATTCAATCTTGTACTGGAGATGCTACCCACGGAATTTGGCAAGAAAATTAAATAAAAAGATATCCAGGTTGAAAAGAAGAATGAAACATGTCTCTATTTGCAAATGATAGGACTGTATATAGAGAGAATTCTAAGGATTCCACTAAAAATGCATTAGAACTAATATATAAGTTTAGCAAGTTTTCAGGATACAAAGTCGGTATTCAAAAATCAGTTGCCTTTCTGGACTTCTATGGTAGTCCAGCAGCAAAGACTCTGTGCTCCCAATGCCGGGGTTCTGGGTCAAGCTTCTGGTCAGGAATTAGATACCACATGCCAAGACCTGGCACAGCCAAATAAATAAAATATTTTTTAAATGATTGATAGTAAAGAATATTAAAAAATCAATTGAGACAAAGATTCCATTAGCATTAAAAAGAGTAAAATACTTAGGAATAAATTTAACAGAAGGAAAGCTGTTCTTATACTCTGAAAACTATAAAATATTATAAAAAGATCATTTTAAAGATCTAAATAAATAAATGGAAATCCATGTTCATGGATTGAATTTGATGTATAGAATTAACAAAATCACTATCAAAATTCCAAGTGTACAGTTTGCAGAAATGAACAAGTTGTTCCTAAAATTCATATGAAGATTTAAGAAACCCAGAATCGCCAAACCAGTCTTGGAAAAGAAAAACAGAGGTGGAGCAGTTACGGTGCGTGTATAAGATAGACATATAGTTCACTGGAGTAGAATTCAGAGTCTAGACGTAAACCCTCACCTGTGTGGTCAGTTGACTTCTATCAAGAGTATGAAAACAATTCAATGGGGAAAACATAGCCTTCAACAAATGGTGCTGGGACAACTGGCTATCCACATGCAAAATAATGAACTTGGGCTCCAAACTTTACAACATATATTGCAATTACCTAAAGTGGATCATAGACTTAAATGTAAAAACTAAAACCATAAAACTCTGAAAGGAAAGCATGTATCTTCATGAACTTGGATTAGCAGTGGTTTCATAGATATGACACCAAAAAGCACAAGGACAACAACAGCAAAAAAATAGATTGTACTTCATTAAAATTAAACTTTTTACTGCAGAGCACACTCTCAAGAAAGTGAAAAAAGAACACCCCATAGAATGGGAGAGAATATTTGCAAAACATTTGTCTGATAAGGACTAATATCTGAAATATATAAAGAATTCTTAAAACTGAGTAATAGGATAACCTATAATAGAAAAGAATATTAAAAAAGAATGCATATATGTATGAAAACTGACTCAGTGTGCTGTACAGCCGAGGTTGGCACAACGTTGTAAATCAACTATACTTTAAAAAAATTGAATAATAAAAACAGAAATAACCCAATTTAAAAATGGGCAAAGGCACTAAATAGATATTTCTTCAAATAAGACATGCAAATGGCCAGTAAGCACATGGAAAAATATTCAACATAATTAAGCATCAGAAAAATGCGGATCAAAACCACAATGAAATAGGATTTCATACCCATCAGGATGGCAACAATCAAGAAGACAGACAGTGATGTGTTGTCAAGGATATAGAAAAATTGAAACCCTTAGGCTTTGGTGGTAGGAATGTAAACTAAAGAAGCCATTTTGAACAACAGTCTGACAGTTCCNAATGGGACTTCCCAGGTGGCAGTCTGCCTTCAAGGTGAGAGACTTTTGTTCGATCCCTGGGTCAGGAAGATCCCTGGGAGGAGGAAATGGTAAACCACTCCAGTATTTTTGCTGGGAAAATCCCGGAGGAGCCTGGTGGGATATAGTACACAGGGTCACAAAGAATAGGACACAACTGAGCACAAAACAAATAAATAAGGAGGACCATTTTAAACAATGATGAAAGCTAGGCTAAAACTTAAATAGGAGTGAAAAATGCAAAGAGGAAAGGGAAGTTGATTTTATTTAGATCAACTGCGCTCTTAATGGTAAATTCCTTTCATTGTACTTAAACTGCTCGGAAGTACTTTAATTGTGTAATTCTCTTTAAAAGGTTTTCAAACAATACAAGTAGAGAGAAACAGCCTTTACAATTTTAAGTTCACTCTTTAGACTCTAGCAGGATGTGGATACTGAGGCCTTTTAAAAGTATAGACTTGGATATTTCTACCTTTCTTTGGTAAAGTTTACATAGGAAAAGGAAAGTGATGAGCATTCAAATTCTGAATACCTATTATAAATGGACAAGTCCTCTTACCATCTATTCATGTTTACAATCCGTCTCCCCACAGCCCCACCCAATCCTCCCACCCAGTGCTGGGAGTCCGATGTTTTTATCTGTATTTCACAGGTGAAGGAAGTGTGTTTTGATCAAGAATACCCAGGTCAAAAGTGGACAAACCAGTTTCCATGCTATCTTTTTGCCTCCAAGTCAAGAACCCCTTTGCTTATACCAGGTAACCTATAATTTCATGCCATTCCTACTCCTCCAAAAACTTTGCTTCTTCATTAAGAGGTTTACAGTTAAAAAAAAAATACTGTGAAGGGAGTTGGCGTATGTTTAAGTTTGGCATAAGTGTTTCAGCTTCATTTAAAAAAAATCACAATATGTAACTTCCCATTTCATTTCGCCTGTTAGGTCACATATTATGAGAGCTAATATTCAGACATATCTGTTTGTAAGAGGAGTGATTACTACACTATTTTAAAAGCCCGTCTTAACTGTCTTTTCTGAGAATTGGCTTGCTGTTTGCCAGGATAATGCAATTCCTCTTTGTATATTATAAAATTAGTACAGTTTATATGAAGAAAATCTTTTTCCTTTGTTCCGCCCCATGAAATGATGCCTTTTCATGATGATTAAAAGCAAGACAGCCTAAAATGCTATATTAGTTCACAAAAATTTCTCAGAATGATATATTAAAACTGAAACTGAAACGTTATGGAGGTGGTAAAATCTACTCACATTCAATTACCTTTGGGCAAAAAAAAAAAATAAGATATCCTCAGTATCTGCAGTATCTGTACTATGTGTTAATAATGATGGTGACAATAGCATGAAACTCAGGGTGAATCCTCTAGATAAGAATGCTCTTCTAAACAGAAGAGTTCCTTAGAAGAATGGATAAATATGTATACCCTTATCGTTGACTAAGGTGTAAAATGAGACACACTCAAGATGTTATACTAAATTTTGCCTAGAACATAGAAATCATTTTGAAATATGACTGGTTTTCAGCTTCTTAGTTGACTTTCCCTCCCCTGCCCTGTCCCTAAATAGTTTACTTTTTTGAGGTATACAATATTTATTTCACAGTCTCATTTTTATTTTGGAGTTCTTTTCTTTCATTTTTTTGGAGCTAGAGGGAAATATGATGTTTCTTCAGGACAGGTTGCATATTATGAGATAATAATACAGCTTTCTGTCTTATGTTTTACCCTAGGAGTCTAGATTTTAAATACCTCTAAAATGATTAGTCTTAATTCTACTTCAATACATTTGACAGATTAACTTATTTTATGTTTTTAATTTGTATTTCAGTAACTGCACTGGTCTTCCTGTCTCTAAAATGTGGATTTTCCTGACTTGGTAACAATGTTTTTTGGTGTTGACCTTTGTTGTTCTCCCCACAATGCCCTCCCACCCTGAATCGGCCTCCACTGTTAATAATCACCTAACCAATGGGCTTCCCTTGTAGCTCAGTCGGTAAAGAATTTGCCTGCAGTGCAGGAGACCCAAGTTTGATCCTTGGGTTGGGAAGATCCCCTGGAGAAGGAAATGGCAACCCACTCCAGTATCCTTGCCTGGAAAATCTCATGGACAGAGGAACCTGGTGGATTGCAGTCCATGGGGTTGCAGAGTCGGGCATGACTGAGCGACTAACACACAATGTGTTATACAACAGGCTTGTCAGGCACACTGTTTCAAACTTTCGAGTTTTATAGGAATTTTTACGCTAGAATGTTTTCTCAAATTATGGTTATATTAAGCAAATATTTGTGATTAAGAAGTTCCTTTTTAATACCTCTATTTATTCTTCATTCACTGTAAAGGGCTTCATTTCTTTTGGAGGCACACAACTAGTCTGGAATTGAAAACCATCTCATATAAATCCCCTATAGGGTTAGTAAAACTGCAGCCCATAATCCCTTCTTTTAAAAAGTGCAGTGATTATTTGTGCTTATGTTAGTTCCAAATATTACAATATTTTCTGGATCTTTGCCACATTCCTCTCTAGATAGTCATTTGGGAGACTTTGTTTATAATATGTGTTTTGAATGAAATTTTAAAATTCCAGGACCACAGGATGTAAGACTCAGTTGTGGGTTAAACTTAATTTTTGCATTTTTTTCCAGAGAGGCCTTACTTAGATTACAACAATAGCAAACATTGAATAGAAAATGAGAGAAGGTATGTTTTTTCCAGGGATTAGTGTTTAAAAGAATATAAGAGAAAGCACTGTATTTCCAAGGATTAGGGAATGTTTTCAAAGCGGCCTGTAGCATTCAATTGGTGGTTTAGGTAAATTAAAACATTAAACTGTTTCATGGATATCAGAAGAAATGTTTTCTTCAGTGATTGTGCTAATTGTGATTTTAAAATCATAAACAAAACCTTGCATTTAAAATAGCACCCCTCTCCCCCAAAAAGTAGTTAAATTCTTCAGGATAAACAGTATAATAGCACTTTTTTTTTTTTTAATTTAAGGCAATGTTAAAAATATGAAAGCTCCTCTGAGACTTTTTCCTTCTAATAAATTCTATTTTTTCCCCCTCATGCTCTGCTTATTTTAGAAGCTGATACTTATTAAAGAACCCTCAGATTTTTTGACCAAATGAATTGATATTTTTAATGTAAATTAAGTTTTTCTGTATCTGATTACAGCTTCATGAAGTTTTTTAACGTTACAGAGGGTAGACTTCATAACCAGTGTGTCTGACTGTTGTTTGCTCTGGTTCTTTTGCCTGTTACCCCTTGGATAGCTCCTTTTATTTCCCCCCTTAGGTTTTTTTTTTTAACCTATTTTTAAACTTTTTATTTTGTATTGGAGTATTAACAATGTTGTGATAGTTTCAGGTGGACAGCAAAGGAACTCAGCCATACATACACATATATACATGTATCTATTCTCCCCCAAGCTCCCCTCCCGTCTAGGTTGCCACGTAACATGGAGCAGAGTTCCCTGTTCTATACAGTAGGATCTTGCTGTCATCCATTTTAAATATAGCAGCATGTACATGTTGATCCCAAGCTCCCTACCTGTTTCTTCTCCCCATACTTCTCCCTGGCAGCCATAGTTTGTTCTCTAAGTCTGTGAGTCTGTTTGTAAGTAAGTTTATTTGTATCATTTCTTTTTAGATTCTGCATATAGGGGATGTCATATGATGTTTCTCCTTCTCTAACTTAGTTCACTCAGATTGACCGTCTTTAGGTCCACTGAATATATCCTTTTACTCTCCTTTGCTTATAAAACAGAAAACAGTATCCACAATAGGCCACACCTGTAAGTTCTCTTTCCATCTTCTCAGTGTCCATACATTGATGGATTTCTCCTCAAGATGTTTCAGTTTACATTCTCTCTATAAATCAATCTCTTTCACACACACACTCACACACACGCCCCCCAGTGATTTCTATGACATAACCTTTCTGGAATTCTATAAACACAGGATATGCAACACGGGTTAACCACTTGTCTAGGAAAGAAAATAAGCAGACAGTTGCCCACAGAACACATCTTACGTTTAGGCTTCAATGTATGCCAAGAAAGTGATCCAATGAAGTGATCGCTTTGAGTCCCTGCCTGAATAACATCAGGACCTTGAAAGTTCTATTGCTATTTTAAATGGATGTTGCTTGTTAAAGGAATGCTAGAATGAATTATAGCCTCTGTATTAAGCTCTTTATTTAATTGTTGATCTTGACTTCAGAGAGGGTGTGGTGGGTGAAAGTGAAAGTGAAAGACGTTTGGTCGTGTCCGCTCAGTCATGTCCAACTTTTTGCAACCCCATGGACTCGTCCATGGAATTCTCCAGGCCAGAATACTGGAGTGGGTAGCTTTTCCCTTCTCCACGTGATCTTCCCAACCCAGGGATCGAACCCAGGTCTCCCACATTGCAGGCGGATTCTTTACCAACTGAGCCAGAAAGGTATGGGTATGGTGGGTAGCCAACTGCAAGTATAAAGCTTATATTAGGTAAAAAGGAAAATGTTCTACTTAAGAGAAAATAGAATATAAACATTAATGTCACTGGCTAAAGTAAAAGTTTTTATCATTCATCAAGGTAAAGAATAAGATATTAACAGTTCATATTTGACAACTTCCTTACAAAATTTATGAAATAGAATGAAGAACAAATGAGTAAGTAAATGCCCTAAGTATTGCCCTTTTCCTCTAAGCCACTAGGCTGATATTGAGTCTAATGAATATTGCTCTAACACAAGGACAGCATCCACAACTTTACACTTAGCAGCTGCATCCAACAGCAAAATTTTAGATCCAGTTCTACTCCCAGCTACCTAGTGCTTTAAAAAGAAAAAAGAGCATTGTTAGAAGTGGGATAGGTAGGAATGTGACTAATAGTCTTGTGTTCCTGTAATTATAGCGGAGATCACTGTGCAATATTTGCAACTTTTCTATTCTGCTGAAGCAATGACATTAGGAAGTGATGCTTCTGGTGATGACAGAAAACTGCCATTTCAAGGAGTCAAATTAGTTCCTCTAGGCCCCACTTAAGACAGATTCAACAAAAGGCTCTTCAGTGGAGGCAGAAAGAACACATTCACTCCCCTGTACCCTGATGGACTCATGGGCTCATTAATTCAGGAGCTATCACAGCAGTTGTAAATGTGAAAGACGTTCGGTCGTGTCCGCTCTGTTTTTGCAATTCCTGATATCAAATAAGCATCGCAACACTGAAGTGATTTACTGTGGCTCAGATAGTAAAGAATCCACCTGCAGTGTGGGAGACCTGGGTTCAATCCCTGGGTCAGGAAGATCCCCTGGAGGAGGGCATGGCAGCCCACTCCAGTATTCTTGCCTGGAGAATTCCCATGGCCAGAGGAGCCTAGCAGACTACAGTCCATGGGGTCCCAATGAGTTGGACATGACTGAGAGACTAAGCACAGTACATACAATTATACAATTTCTCTAATTTTACCCCTGGGGTAATCTACAGCATCACGATCTGAACGTGAACTCAGCAGAAGGGCTCAGATTGTGGAGGCAGAGCATTCCTTAGCAGGCTTTTCTGCCTTTAGAGATCCTTAAATTAATAAATTTTTGGACAAGCAAGGGCCAAAGTGGTGAAGATTCAAAACCATGGCCATTTCTTTGAGCCCCAAATCAGCCCTCTGATTGATTCTTCAGTGCAGCAAGGCCAACAAAGAAGGAAGGGGCCTCCAGCAAACTTGTGTTTTTCACAGGACTAATTCTGGGGATCAAAGGTAATAGGGTATTGTAGGGTCAAGTGGGAATCATTATATGTCTTTTACCTCTTCTACTGCAATAAGCATTTTCCTCTCACTCCCATCTCGTCAGTATTCTAGCCCTGCACTTCAGCACATCAGAGCCAGCTCTCTGCTTTCTAAAGACGACTAGCCAAGTAAAGCAATTTGTACTACGAACAGGAGAGAAGAAGCATTCCTCTTCCCCACACATGTGCACGCAAGTGCGCACACATGCACACATACTCACACCCATTCTTCCTGGATTGCAGCCATACTTGTCATTTCACCCAACAAAGTTATTCTGCTGGAGGAAATGTAAGCCTAATGGAAAAGGAGAAAAATGACTGTGTCATTTTTCTATTTAAATATTTTCAATTATTTACAGCACTTCATCTCCAAGCCCAAAGAAATGTCTAGAAAGGATTGTTACCGAGTTCCAACTTGCTCTGCTCGCTGCATGACAGGCTAATGAATCCAAGAAATGAGGTGTTAAGGCAAGAAAGAGACTTCAGTCAGGGGGCCGGCAGACTGAGAAGATGGCAGGCTAGCACCTCAAAATAACCATCTTATTGGGGTCTGGATGCCAGATTCTTTTATAGACAAGAGAGAAAGAAGCAATGAGGAACTAAAGTCAAAAGACAGAACAGAGAGGGAAACACAGTGGGGAAATAAAGTGAAAGGGTCTTCAGTCTTGCAAAACATCTCCAAAGGAATAACCAGCCTTCGGAAGGGGTGTGTTAATCTCTTCTGTTCACAGGTGGGCAGGGACAAACTCTTCTCTGAACTGAACAAAGGCACTTNCATCTCGTCAGTATTCTAGCCCTGCACTTCAGCACATCAGAGCCAGCTCTCTGCTTTCTAAAGACGACTAGCCAAGTAAAGCAATTTGTACTACGAACAGGAGAGAAGAAGCATTCCTCTTCCCCACACATGTGCACGCAAGTGCGCACACATGCACACATACTCACACCCATTCTTCCTGGATTGCAGCCATACTTGTCATTTCACCCAACAAAGTTATTCTGCTGGAGGAAATGTAAGCCTAATGGAAAAGGAGAAAAATGACTGTGTCATTTTTCTATTTAAATATTTTCAATTATTTACAGCACTTCATCTCCAAGCCCAAAGAAATGTCTAGAAAGGATTGTTACCGAGTTCCAACTTGCTCTGCTCGCTGCATGACAGGCTAATGAATCCAAGAAATGAGGTGTTAAGGCAAGAAAGAGACTTCAGTCAGGGGGCCGGCAGACTGAGAAGATGGCAGGCTAGCACCTCAAAATAACCATCTTATTGGGGTCTGGATGCCAGATTCTTTTATAGACAAGAGAGAAAGAAGCAATGAGGAACTAAAGTCAAAAGACAGAACAGAGAGGGAAACACAGTGGGGAAATAAAGTGAAAGGGTCTTCAGTCTTGCAAAACATCTCCAAAGGAATAACCAGCCTTCGGAAGGGGTGTGTTAATCTCTTCTGTTCACAGGTGGGCAGGGACAAACTCTTCTCTGAACTGAACAAAGGCACTTTGGTTTACAGTCAAGCAGAGGGGCAGGATCCTCCAAGCAAGTCATTGAGCATAATTATAATAATAAAAGCAATGAAAAGAAAGTCAAAGAAAGTTTCCAACATGGAGTCAGAATTGGCTTCTTTCCTGCAACAGGATCATTGCTAGAAAGGGCAAAGCTGGTGAACAGGGCAGCTCTCATCTCGGTACTCAGTGTTTCATCCTTAAGTCCTCTATTTTCATCATCAACCCTGTCCAATCCATTGCCAAGTCCTTTTGGTTCTGTCCTCAAACTATGTCCCAAATCTAATAATTTTTACCACTTCTCCATTACATCCCAGTACAAGGCACCATCACCTCTGTCTAGGTACCTGCATTACCTTCCCACCTTCTCCCTACTTCTACTCTACCCCTACCTCCTACAGTCCATTCTCTGTTGAATATCCAGAGTGATCTCTTAAAAATGTAAATGATGGGGAATTCCCAGGCCTAAGTCCCAATGGTTAGAACTCTGCACTTCCACTGCTGGGGGCCTGGGTTTGATCCCTGGTTGGGGGAAACTAAGATCCCCACAAAGCATTGTGGTGCAGCCAAAAAACAAAAACAAAAATCCCATGTTACTTTTAAACTTAAGATTTTCTATATACAATTGTTATTTTTGTTAATTCTCAAGCATTTTATCATCACGATTCACATTAAAAATCATTGAACAACAAAGCAGTGTACTGTCTTACAGTGAACAAAAAGCTGGCAGCTGAGGGCACCACCTTCTAGAGGCAAGAGAAAGGATGGGTGGTCAAAGGGAGGAAAGCTAGCAGAGCCTCGAGGGCCTGCAGTCAAGGAAGAAACTGCGAGGCTGAGAGCTGACTTGGGCCTGAGGAGGAGTCTGGGCTAAGCAGAGGAGGCCCTCTAACTGGCCTGTGAGGCTCTGAGCATGTGGCTTCTACCCTTCTCCAGCCTTCCTTCCACCCCACTCTCACTCCCTTCCCTGAGTCCTGTGCTCTAGCTGTATTCAAATGTCTTTCCTTCCCCAGTACAGGAAAACAGCCTTGCTTTGCCTTTTCTCTCTGTAGAAGGACTTCACCAACTTTTCTTCCTGGTAAATATTAATTCAGTTCATACAATCCCCTAATAGATTTCCTCCACCACAATTGACTTTCTTAATTTTCCCCCTTGCTCTGAAGTTTGTACAATTGTGAAGCCTATTCTCTGACTCTAAATGACAACTTTGTAATAGTATCTTCCAGTAGTTTTCCAACTTTTGAAGTTTGCTATGTGCCATGAAAATTAATACTTAACAATTCTATTTGATGTAAAAAAAGGAATTATGCTGAACAATGTCCAGTTGAATTGGAAAAGCAATGCAATCTGCATTGTTAACGGTAATGCAGATGTTAACCAATGGACCAGAAAAGCATCTAAATTTACTAGACATTCTGACAGATAGCTTCTCTATTCTGATTGCCTCCTTTTCTGGACTCTGAATCATCACAAAAAGAGTAACTCTCATTTCTCCCTACTCTTTCCATGTACATTAATTTTTTCTCTTTGCAACATTTCTCAGCAAAATATTATGGAAATATAGGTAATAAAAAGAGAGCAAAATCTTATAAGTAAGTATTGATTTGCTCAGGGCATGTAAACAGTGTTCAGAGAGAATGCTTTTTATTTTGAAATGAAGGATTATTTACTTTTTAATCTGTCTCCTTCCTGGAAGGAAGACCAACTGGTTTAGATACAGTCTATTAATTTTTATGTATTTCATTCACAATTCTTTTCTGGAAGAAGGATTCTCACTACTAAATAGAAACAGTTATAAGTATTATAATATCTAAATAAAAGTATACTAAGTTGTTTACTTTAGAGTGAATATTAGGGTGTAGTTTTCAGCTCACTGGCGAAATCTTGGCAGAAAGCACATTATTTACTGAAGCTAAACTTGAGTTCTTTCATGGTAGGACTGGACAGCTGCTTCCACCTGCCTGGACTTTTTTTCAGGCTAAAGTTATCTATTCCAGAATCCTGTGTCATGCAGTATAAAGCTTTGGTTTCAGTCAGTCACTCGTACAGGAGCTTGGATATACTTGAAATTCCTTTTGCAGGAAAAAATCGGCCTAGGCTTTTGGCAACATTGCTCTCACACCCAGGCCAAAGTGTGCTGGCTCCTCTGTGGGGACAGGAATGCATATTGGTATCTCATCCTTAAAGTCACAGAAAAATGTGAACCAAATTTATTGCCATTTTGCATTTTGTCCCCCAAAGAATTCATGTAATCCAACTTCCTTATTTTACCTTTTTCTGTAACTTTATGTTAGCGTTCCTTACTCCCTTATAGCTAAAGCCCCTGATATAATTGACAGTATAGAACATTTGTATTATAGGTGCCTGGCAGAGGATGTCAAGGCAAAGAAATAAGATTTAGCAGGTCATTCAAGCACTCTCCCTTATAATTCCTGGCACTTGACACAGTCCAGCAGACAGATTAACCATCTATTTATGTGTATTCTCCAGGTTCCATTCTTAATTTCATAAAGGAATTAGAGGGCATTGTGCCTGGGCCACATTTTCCTTAGCCTCTTGCTCAAATATATTCACCAAGTTAAAACTGAGGTAGGTCCACTGTGTATATATACAGGGTTGAAATGAGAGTATCTTCCATACAAACACAATTGAAGATACTGAGATACTGACCACAGTGTCAAGTGGCCTTTTCTCTGCGCAGATCCATGTGATAAATTCCTTCTTGAATTTAGTTTCAGGCAGGGATAACTTGTATGCTTGCTTCTGTCAAAGTGAAAACCCAGTCGCCTATTATGTTTCTCTTTTCACCTTTGCTGCCAGAAAAATGTGAACCAAACTAATTGCCAAGTGTAATGTGATCAACTCTAGTACCTAGAGGTACTTACTTCTCCTGCTTTGTTTCTAAATATTTATAAACTCCCTCAAGTAATTTTAAAATTATTTAAGTTGACAATAGATATTAACATTGATAAAATGGGTAAAAAAATTAGTAGGCAGTAAGGAACAGTCAAACTTGCCAGTGACTTGTCTTTGCAAAAGGCTTTTTGTCAACTTTCCCTTTTAAAGGGATGTGAAAAGATCCTTGTGTTTTGTGTCATAAAACCTGGTGGGGTTTTGTTGTTTGTTTGTTTGTTTTGTTTTGTTTTGTTTTTTTCAGGTCATGCAACATGTGGGATCTTATTTCCCTGACCAGGATTCGAATCCATGCCCCCTGGGAGTGCGGCATCGTAACCACTGGACCACGAGCAAAGTCCCCAAAATTGATTTTAATTCCCAGCTATACAACTCACTTGCTAAATAACCTTATAAAAGTCACCTAGACTTCATTTCCTCATTTCTAAATGGGGATATTTATATTGTTAGTCCACTAGGTTGTTGTGACAACCAAATGAGGAAACATGGGGAGATGCTTTCTAAACAGTGAGTCACTCTAGAAACGTTCATTGTTGAAAACTTCCCTACTGTGTCTTGTGCTGACCCACTCTACTTGAACTAGCACATGGTATTTGCAGGAGTTTTGAAATAAATTCACAAATTCATAAATAAATTCACAAATTTGTTGATACTCCTCCTTTTAAGAGGTCAAGTCTCATTTCTCTCCCCTAAGATCATGTGCTGTATTTAGTAACTTGTTTCTAGCAGATAGAATGTGGCAGACGTGACAGTGTGATTTGTGAGACCAAGTCATTGAAAGCACTGTGGCTTCCTCCTTGCTCTCATGCTTAGATTGCTCATTTATGAGTGAAGCCAACTGCCACGTCCCGAGGACACTCAAGCACCCCGACAGAGAGGTCCATGTGATGAACAAATTAAGTCTCTTGTCAAGAGTCCTGTGAGTGTGCCCTCTTGGAAACAGAGCCTTCGGCCCCAGTTAAGCTTTCAGGAGACTGTACCCTCAAACAATTTAACTACAAACTCCTGAGAGATTCTAATTCAGGACCACACAGCTAAGCTATTCTTGCGTTCCTGGCCCTCAGATACTCAGTAAGAGAATAAATATGTATTCTTGCTTCAAGTCCCTAAGTGAAAGTGAAAGTGAAAGTTTTGTCTGACTCTTTGCAACCCCATGGACTAGTCCATGGAATTCTCCAGGCCAGAATACTAGAGTGGGTAGCTGTTCCCTTCTCCAGGGGTCTTCCCAACCCAGGAATCAAACCTAGGTCTCCTGCACCGCAGGCGGATTCTTTACCGGCTGAGCCACTGGGGAAGACCAAGTCCCTAAGTTTGTGGGTAATTTGTAAGATACTGTACAGAATCAAAGAAGATTAACTAAGTCCAAATTTCAGCACTTACGGTCCTCACAATTTGGTAGGAACAGTGTGTTCTAAGCACAGCCAGAACAATGAATTATGGGATATTGGAAGACAGATCACATGTGAGACAGAAAAATAATGTTTAGTCAAGAGCCCACAGCATATGCTCTATAATCACATTCCCATGGTGATGTCTAAAGTCAGTCTGTGAAATTAAAATGCTAAGATGAAAAACATATTTTAAAACATTTTTTAGAATAAACTTTTTTTTAAAAAATTATAGTTGATTTATAATGTTGTGTTAGTTTCTGCTCTATAGCAAAGTAAATCAGTTATATATATGTATACATTCTTTTTTACTTGCTTTTTCATTATAGTTTATCACAGGATATTGAATGTAGTTTCCTGTGCTATACAGTAGGATCTTGTTTTTCCATTCTATGTATAATAGTTTGCTTCTCCTAATGCCAAACTCCTAATCTATCCTTCCCCCACCCTCCTGTGATTCTCCTTGCCAATGACAAGTCTGTTCAGCTGAGTCTATTTCTCTTCGGTAGATAGATTCAATTGTGTACTATTTTAGATTCCACATTTAAGTGCTATCATATGGTATTTATCTTTCTCTTTCCGACTAATTTCACTTAGTAAAATAATCTCTAGGTTCATCCACATTGCTGCAAATGGCACTATTTCATTCATGTGTACCATATCTTCTATATTCATTCATCTGCCAGTGGACATTTTGATGGCTTCCATGTTTTGGCTATTGTGAATAGCACAACTATGAAAATAAGAGTGCGTGTATTTTTTTGAATTGTAGTTTTGTCCAGATATATGCCCAGGAATGGGATTCCTGGATCATACGGGAACTCCACTTTTAATTTTTTGAGGAACCTCCATACTGTTTTCCACAGTGGCTACACCAGCTCACATAGAATAAATTCTAAAATGGACTGTCAGTGGGTAATTGTATTCATGGATTCAACAAACTACTCTTTAACAGCAGGGGCTACGCTAGGCTCTGGGTATACACACAGTATTTTATATTCAGACAGAGATGGTTCTAGAATTTCTATGTACGAGAGGATTAAGGAGGCAGCAATTTGGTTGGAAGATGGTGCTTGGGATTTTTCTGAGATTTGCATTACATAAAATGCTATTTTTACAATGGGCTTTAGTGAGGGATTCAGAGTTGATGGCATCAGGACTCTTGGAGCCACTACTACATATATAATTTAATATATGTACTATAGATAACAGTGCTTTTCTTTGGCACCAAATCATATTCGTCTCCTGTCTCTCACATTCTCTCCTTGCAGACTGTGGAAAGAACAAGGCTGTAATATGTATTTGCTAAAATTTCAAGGCAGAGAGATCTTGAAGCAGACTCTCTGAAATGATATTGGGGCTTTTACCACAGCTACTGATATAGATGGGGCTTCCTTGCGTCACATGGTTTCAATCCCTGGGTTGGGAAGATCTCTTGGAGAAGGAAATGGCAACCCATTCCAGTAGTCTTGCCTGGAAAATCCCATGGACAGAGGAGCCTGGTAGGCTACAGTCCATGGGGTCACAGAGAGTCGGACACGACTGAGGGACTCCACTTCACTTCACTTCTTCACTTCACCTCACTTCACTTCACCAGGAACTAAAGCACCGCCAAAGCAGTGGTGGAGGTGTGCAAGTTTAGAAGAGTTGTTTGAGGGAAATTCCCTGGCAGCTCAGTAGTTAGGACTCCATGTTTCTACTGCAGGGGGCATGGATACTATCCCTGGTCATGGAACTAAGATCCAGCAAGTCTTGTGGCAAGGCCAAAAAACAAAACAAAACAGCAGTTATCTCGGGGTGGGGATACTATGCAGAAATGTCTTGCTAGAGTCTGGTCGCTGAGATACATATTTGAAGAAATATTTAAGCTTAACTTGCTCTAGGGATAAAGAACACTCTGTTCCCATCCCAAATAAAACATTAAAAAATGATTTGATGTAAACCAGATATAATGCTTTGTGGTACTCTCAACTTGGTAATGCCAGTTTCTAACAAAATAGTTGTTACTCCATTGCAAGACCAAAATTTATTTCCACTCAGTGTGAAGTTGGTGGCTGAAGAATCTTAATTACAATAAGGGGTTAGTAAACAGAAGACAACCTTCACAAACAAACATGACTGTTAAGGAAATACATTATAGTGTGTCCTGATGGATAAGTATGGAGTCAGTTATCCTGTGTGTTGTAACCTTGTTTCTCTTCAACACTTGTTTCTCATTTTGGGATTCTGTAAGTAACATAACGTATCACAGTAAAGTAAGCATTATTAAAAAGAATTTTCCAGTTTGAGAGTTGCTTTGGTAATAATCATTGCCATACAGTCATAAACATTGCTATGCTATGGTAATAATCATTACCATATTTAATCTTTAATTTGGATATACTGATTAATTTGGGTATTATGAGACAAAGAAGATTTAGGGGTTAGGTGACCTGCACAATATCATTTACCTCTAACTTGAATCTTCTGGAAATCTTAGCAAACCACACAAAAAAAAATCACTATATTTAAAAGTTTGTTTATGTGCATTCAGCAGGAAAGAAGAGGAAATCAATAGCTTCCAACCCCTCTTGCTTTAAAAATCCCATAAGATATCTTTATTTTAAAACTCAGAGTCTACACTTGAAAAACAAAGCGGCAATATTTTCCTGGTCTCAGCTAAATATTTCCTTCTATTATAATATCAAACTACTAAGAAATAGATCTAACAAATTTAATATGTTATCATTTAAATTTCATAGATGCTTATTTGAATATGAAATGTATTATTCAAGTATCCCTTTCTCTCTCTCTTTCACCAGTTTATATATTTATTTATTTTTCTCAGATGATTTTGGTTTATGTTTTCATATTTAATTCAAAACTGGAAATTAAAATTCAAGTTCCATCTCAGAGTACCCTGGGGATTTTAGCACGATATTGGCAATTTATCCCCAAAGAAAGAAATGTATGGGACATGGACGTGTTTTTTTTTTCCAAGGATTTCTTTCTCTTGGTGTCTTGATCCTGCTGTTCCTAGCAGAATTCCTCTTTAGATGATTCATAGGCAAGATTTACATTAGCAAAAAGAAAAGGAGGATTAAGAATGAAGGGAATTATTTACTTCTCATAAATCCCTTGAGAATTTGATAAAACTATGACCTTCTTCTTAGATAAACACATACACATCATGTTTGCATGAAAATTGGGGGTGGGGATGGTCCTCTCTGATCTAAATAATTTGGAAAGGATGAAGCACTTTCTTTCAAAGATCTCAGTAACTCAGAAGAGGAATATTAAACTAGAACAAAAGGATTTTAAGAAATAACTTTCTAAGACCAAGATCAAAAAAGGTTAAATTAGCATAACTCTTTTGTTCAGACATTAAGAAATTAGCAGTCTATGTGCTGTGCTTAGTTACTCTGTTGTGTTTGACTCTTTGCGACCCCACTGACTGTAGCCCGCCAGGCTCCTCTGTTCCTGGGAATTCTCCAGGCAAGAATACTAGAGTGGGTTGCCATGCCCTCCTCCAGGGGATCTTCCCAACCCAGAGACAGAACCCAGGTCTCCCACATTGCAGGCAGATTGTTTACCATCTGAGCCAGAAGACTAGTGTATATTATTTACATGTAGGGCTTCCCTGAAGACTCAGCTGGTAAAGAATCCACTGGCAATGCAGGAGACCTGGGGTGAATGCCTTGGTGGGGAAGATTCCCTGGAGAAGGGAATGGCTACTTATTCCAGTGTTCTTGCCACAGAGAACCCCATGGACAGAGGTTTGGAGGGCTTCATGGCTTCAAAAAGAGTCGGATATGACTAAGCACACACACATTTACATGTAACTGGTTGAAGATGGGAATAGACTTACTGGATATTTCCATCTTTTGGATTTGCCTATTCTGAAGATAAATATACACCTTATATTATTTTTTCATTGGCTGCTAAAAGCAACTCACAGAATATAAATGTTTCTCAAACACTAAATATTTTATAGTTGTTACAATAAATCAGAATTTTAAAGATGATATAGTAGAGTGGTTCCAAAAAACATTTTTCAAGCAATGGGACTCTCAACAGCATCCTAAAATATGACAGACTAAAATGACCTTTTTAACATAAACTCTTTTTACATGTTAAAATTAAAACTCCTCCTTACAATACCATTTCCAAGAAACTGGTTTTGTTTAACACAGAAATAGGACCTAAAGGAAAACTGTTACAGTCTCATCATCCAATGTGTTTCTACATTTAGGTTTAGTTAATAAATATTTAAAAAAAAAAAAATCTGATTTGGATATAAATGTAGTTGTAAATAACAACAGTTTTTATAAATAGTTACCTTTTGATCTCATGATGTTCTCCAAATAAAGACAGAAGAAAAAACTTTGTTCAACAGATAGCATATGGAAAGTCTATAATTTATGAAAATTTAGTATATAACTTTAATCTGAGTGTACATTTGCTTTAAAATTTCTTTAATTGTAATGAAATATATATAACATAAAATTTGCCATTTTAATTTTTAAGTGTACAATTCAGGGGCTTAAGTTGTACAACCATTACCATTATCTAGAACTTTTTCATTATTTAAAGCCATGTGCTTTTTTTTTTTTTTTAAGATTTTTCCAGTTCACTTTCTAAATTATTCTACTGCCCTCCTTTAGGAAGATTCACATTAGAAAGATGCACTCGTCAGTTGTCAGTTCATTTAATTCGCATCATTAATGGGAAAGAGCTGTTTGTAGAGCACTGAAAATACTGAGAACAGGAACTCCTCACATGCATTTTATATTCCCTCTCCCTCCCCATCCCATCCTCGTGTGACAGCTCATGCAGAGCAGGACTCCCCAGGGAGACTCTGCTCCAACGTTGGCCACTCTGACCACAGTCGCCTAACTAGAGTGAAGGTGAAGCCGTGAACTGGGCCTCTGGAAAATGCCTTGTCTGGCATTAATCGAACCATTTGCTTTTAATAATCAATTTTTAAACAGTGAAAAATGAAATTTGAATCAAATGTTTGCAGTTTGCAATTTGTAACTGCAAAAGCATTTTCACAGAACAGTTTAAAAAGTATGGTCCACCAAGTTATCTGAGACACAGAGGGTGAGCTGGTCTGGACAATTGCCACTGTTGATGGTTAAGCCAGGGCAGGAATGGCACTCTCCGGGCCACCCAATGGTGCTGGTTTTTCTATTCTACCTTCCATCCCTAGGAGCAAAACAGCCCTTTGTGATTCTAGTCCTTAAAAGACATTTTCAGCTCCACTCCCCAGAACCTTTTCACCTCTCTACCTGAAAATGAGAAGTGTGGCATGCAAACACCTGCAATCTTCTTAGGAGGTTTTTACTGAAATTCATCACCACTTGTCTAGTCTGGTCTTAGAATCATCCTGAATTAAAAGCAAGTCTAAGCGACTCTAGGAATTGAGATAAACATTTCAAGTATTTCTTGCAGAATAGCCTGTTATGCAGGACGTGTCTTCTCTAAGTGGCCCCTCTGTTTACTACTTAGGCTCAGACAAACATCCCCCTCTGTCCCACCCATCTTTCTGTTCAGTACGGTTTAATTTAGTGATATTTATTAAGAACTACCAGGTAGGACAGATGTTCATCACAAATAGTTAATATTTATTGTGTGCCAGGAAATTTTGTATCTATTTGTAAATTCCTCTTGGCATTCTAGATTGCCTACATATATATTTGTTCTGCAGATTTTCTTTGAACTGGTTTTAACATATTTTCTGGTTTTCCCTTATAATTTAACAAGTTAAAGTCTTTAGCACCTATTCATTTTGTATTTGTCAGGGTTTTATCATTTGGAAAATTATATTTTAGCACCTTATTTTTAGATGAAAACTGAAGGTGAATGTAAAGCACACATAATAAATTAACTAGAAAACCAAGGGAAGCAAAGAGAGGATAAAGGGGAAAAATCATTAAAGAGGTCCTAATTAGAATGTCAAAACCTTGGCATTCTCCATCACAATACTATATGCACTGCTTAAAACATAGTAGGTGCTCAAGAAATATTCAGCAAAGAAGCTAGCTTGGAAAACAAGATATATATATGAAATAAGCACACATATAGGAAATAGGCAGCAAGTAGGAAAAAGAACCAGAGAAGGCAATGGTACCCCACTCTAGTACTCCTGCCCAGAAAAATCCCATGGACGGAGGAGCATGGTAGGCTTCAGTCCATGGGGTTGCTGAGGGTTGGACACAACTGAACAACTTCACTTTCTCTTTTCACTTTCCTGCATTGGAGAAGGAAATGGCAACCCACTCTAGTGTTCTTGCCCGGAGAATCCCACGGATGGGGGAGGCTGGTGGGCTGCCGTCTATGGGGTCACACACAGTCAGACACGACTGAAGTGACTTAGCACCAGTAGCAGCAGGAAAAAGAACATGAAGATATCACGTACAAATAACTTGTAAAGATGACATGGATGCTGAGTCCAATTTTTAATAGCATGACAGAAGCCTATGGGGAAAAGTAATACATTTAAAAACCCTAATCCTGCCAGCAGAATCCTTCCTCTGGGCTTTTGGGACTAGAGAGGGTCAGAAGAACATTTCTCTCAGGGAAAAATGTGAGCCCACACGTGCAAGCCAAGTCTCTCCCTTCGGCTGACATTTGCCATCTTTTCCTCTATCACTGCCATTCTGGATAGTTTTAAATCCTGCAGGAGATGAACTACCACCCTCGGCTTCTGTGGGGCTGTTGTGCCCATCACATCATGTCCCTCACAGATCAGCTTTTCTGTAGCGCTGCCCCTGTGGTCTTGGACACCTACAGCTTGGCCAGGCTGGCACTCACACAACTCTCAGGGGTAACCCACAAGGACCATGCATTGGAGAATCCAGGCCCTCAGATTTGTAGACTAGTTCCAAACCCAAGAGAGGAGAGAGGCTCCTGTGCGGTGGTGCAAGGGGTGGAGTGAAGATTCCTGAATCATTAACTAAAGGATTCCATCAACTTTGGATTTGTTCGTGAATGCTAATGTTACAGAGGAGGGGTCAGAGCCCAATTTTCACAAGTCTGTCTTTTTTCACTTAGAGAGAATCATGTGGCCCAATGATTCTGTCTCAGCCAAGATACAGAATACCATCTAGCCAAAAGAAACAGAATGATTTTGAAAGCGATTCTACAGGTTGAAGAAGGAAGATATTTGAATCTGCCCTTGCCGCAAGGGACATAGAAAGATGTCTTTGCTAAATAACCTTCTTCAGAGATAAAGGTACACTAAAACTAACACTTGAAGCTTGCCTGTTTAAAGTTTTTTCTTAACACAGTGTGTGCTGGATTAAAGAGATCACACAATCAAAACCATTGTCGTAGGTCTGATGTCTTGGTGAAGCAAGGACTTGTTGGTACTTTTCTCTCCCATTTGAATGATTCAAAGGGTTTCATATACAGCATTTAACCAGCAAACCCAGGAAAATGGAAAAGTAATTGACAGAGACAGCATTCCAGTGGGTTAACAGCAAAGCAGGTACAAGCCTAGAGCCCGAGGCCACTTTAGATTTTTCATAGATTGCATGTTAATAGACTTCTGTGAACTCACCAGAACACGTAGCAGCCACCCTCACATCCAGCATGCCTCGACCATGCAAGATCCCTCAGCCCCCAGAGCTCATCTCTCTTGTTTTTTAGTTGCTAAATTGAGTCTGACTCTTCATGACCCCATGGACTGTAGGCTGCCAGGCTTCTCTGTCCATGGGATTTCCCAGGCAAGAATAGTGGGAGTGGGTTGCCATTTTCTTCTCCAGGGGATCTTCCAACCCAGGAACTGAACTCACCTCTCCTGCTTGGTTGACAAATTTTTTATACCACTGAGCCACCTGGGAAGCCCCAGAGCTCATCTAACATGCTCTAATTTCCAAAGCGTGGCTTTAGTCACTTAAGAAAAGAAGGCATTTTAAATTTACTGCAGCTTCAAAATTAGCATGTCACTTTTAATCTCTCTCTTGGGCCATGAAAATGATATGGTTTGGGGAAGAGGTGACAATTGTGACTTGTCAAGACACCTCCCGCCCCGGGTGGTTTCTCTTCGGGCCACCAACTTGACATGTCCCTAACCACACAGCAAGTCGTGAAGTTTTTCTGGCTTTTTAATTTCTTCTTCCTACCCCAGTGGGCTGTTGGGAGGTGTAAGCAGAATTATAAAATGCCAGGTCCCACCTTTTTATTTTCTTTATTGGGAAACAGGTACATACAGAGATTCAGAGCCTTGCCTGAAGCTAGCGAGATGGGATTTGCATCCAGTCACAGTGCACTTTACTCAATTAGGATTACCAGTCTTTGTCTAATTATCAGCCTTTGTCTAGAACAGGTGTCAGGGAACCAACAGCAGCGTAAGGGAAAGAGCACCCTATAAAGTCAGCATGGAAACTTTCTATGCCTACACTTGCTTAATCATTTATGTCTTATCAACAGTGACATCTAATCACTAGTAGTCCCTATAAGCATTCAGGGACAAAGTAGGCAACACTCCATCACTTAAATGCTGTCTTCCTCCATGTCTTCTCATCCTTGCCCTCCTGCCTGGGTATGTTAGATTCTCCCTGATCCAGAATTATACTTTCCCATATCTTCTTTCTGGTTCCAGAAATTCCTCAAATCCATTCACTCTTCAGTACATACTTACTGAGCACCTCCTATGATATACCAGGCACTGTTCTAGGTGCCAGGGGTGGAGTGGTGAACAAAGTAGCCCAAATTACTGCACCCTGGGGTTTCTGTCCCGGAGGCTAAGGGTGGGAATGTGTGGGGAGAGTGAAGCAGGTGGCAGAAGATAGGAGAAAACTAAAGTGGAATGCCTGGACAAAGCATGTTAGGTGGCGACAAGCACGACTGAGGAAAACAAAGCAGAGAAAAGGGTAGCATGGTCCCCGTCAGGGTGGGGACTGCATCTGTAGTTGGGAAAAGCCACCGCTGAACCAAGACTTGCAGCCGCAGGGGACTGGATCAAAATTAAACTCTTTTGCCCCAAACCAGAGATGACACAGATACCACCAGGAGAAGCAAACATGGGCCTGAACAGATTCCCAGAAAGGCATCTTGATGGTTCTCCAGCTTTCAAGAAGAGGGAAGGGAGGACTTTCCCTGGTAGTCCAGTGGTTCAGAATCTTCCTTCTGATGCAGGGGATGTGGGTTCTGTCCCTGGCTGGGGAACTGAGATCCCACATGCCTCGTGGCCAAAAATAAATAATAAATAAATAAGGGGAAAAAAAGAAGAAGGAAGAACATTCGGAGTCCTGAGCTCTGGGAGAGTGGCTGCAAGGGGCCCTAGGGAAAGCTGTGGTCACCTCAGATGACGACAACAGCCATTTTCCCACTGCTCCCTGAAAGCTGGCGAGGCAGTAGTGTGACTGACTCCCTGGCCCAGGTCTTCTAGGCTTTTCCAAAGGGGGGTGTGCACCTTTTTTTAAAGTTGGAGTATAATTGCTTTACAGTGTTGTGTTAGTTTCTGCTGTACAATTGTGTGAATCAACTGTATGTACACATATCCCCCCTTCCTCCCCCTGGGTGCACATCTTTGCTCAGTCATGTCTGACTATTTACGACCCCATGGACCCACCAGACTACTCTGTCCATGGGATTCTTCAGGAAAGAATACTGGAGTGGGTTGCCATTCTCCTCTCCAGGGGATCTTCCTGACTCAGGTATCGAACCTGGGTCTCCTGCATTGCTGGCAGATTCTTTACCGTCTGAGCCACCATCTTTGAGTAAATAAAGTCCAGGGAGTGGTTCTTCCCTGGTCTTACCATGTATGCCCTCCTTCTCTTGGATCCCAGAATGGCCTTGGAGGTCAGCAGTCCTTGCTGCTTCCAGGGTTTCAGGGTGAGCACTGGAAGGGCCTTCACCCTTGCCACCTTGCCAACTTCCTGCCAAGGCCAGGGCCGGGCAGCATCCCACCTTCCCGGTGGTCGCCAGCCAGACAGTTTTGGAAAACGGGGAGCTTGGAAAAAAGTCACTTGAATTTTATAAAGTGGTAACTACTGTGAGGCTTTAGGTAATTAAACCTAAATGCCATTTTCCTGCTAAAGCTCTTGGGTGAGGTAACAGTTCTCTTTAATGTCAACTCAGGAAGTTTTACCCAAGAAAAAGGAGGTGGGGTGGTGGTGGTGTTTGCCAAATCAGGAAATGTGAATTAACTGACAAGGAGCTGAGAAAAAGAGACAGAAGCGAAGGAGAAGAAGGGAAGTGGGGACAGTGATAGGCAGTTCGACCAGTGAGTAAACTTGGGAAACACTGGGCCGGTGGTCATTGGAAATAAATTCTGCTGGGAGAAACTTCCTTTTTATTGCGGGTTGCTCTGAAAAACTTGGAGGGAAAAGAAAACCCCAAACTTAATGCCGTCTTCATGGAAGGAAAACCTAGGTATTAACAGGGATTCCAGCCTCGGTAATGTCAACATTCTCCTTGGGCCTGGAAACTCTGGCTTCAAGAGCTTGCTCCAAGTTCCCTGTTTCACACCACAAGACTCACCACCGCTTTCGGTGCAATGTATGATTTTAAACAATGAATACATTATGTAGATCAAATCAGACTTTCCTCCCCTCCACGAACCCTCCCCTGGTGTTAGACCTACCTCATGGTTTCAAACCTGGCTGGCACGCCCTAAGGACAGAGAGAAGAAAGCCCTGTTTTTAAGCAGGTGTTCAGGAACCAAGATGAATGAATCACTTTGGAAAAAATGAAGGCAAAATGCAAGTTCATCTGTTACCAAATCTGTAGTGAGTTTTAGAAAAGAGAATTAACCTTCTCATTTTTCTCTTGCAGTTATCTCTTGGTTTTATCTAGACTCAGAAGTCAAAGGTCTGCAGTACAAGGAATTTTTGTCCAAAGGGTTTTTGCCCTAAATAGCCATGTTTGCTCCCTGCCTAAATTTCAGACTGTCAATTAGGGCTGTCCTAGGCAGGAGGCCTTTCAAGGGACTAGGCAAGTGACCCCAGGCACTGGTCCTGCAGAGATGTGTGCTCATGGCACATTTGCCTGTCTGTTTCGTTTGTGTGAGTGTGTGTTGGGGGGAATGACGCTGGGCAGAGTGAATGAAAGGACATCATAGTCTAAAGTCTCCTGGTGTCTCCACATTGACAAACCTTGGTTTCCTATAGAAGGCTAGGTCTTCAACAAAAAGACCACGCAAATTGGACCTGGGTCGGATGGAGTGGGGTGAAACACTTTCAAAGAAAGACCACATCAATGCTTTTCAAACTCTAGTACCCTGGGTGCTTGTTAAAAAATCTCCGAGGTCCCACCCCCAAGAATTCTGTGTTCGTAGTCCAGGGTGGAGCCAGGAATAGGTCTTTTAAAACACCAGACCAGCAATTTCACTGGTTGAGGTACACCCGTTGACTTTATGAGCCAGATTCAGTTTCCTCGCAGTCTTTCCGTTAACTCTTTAGTGTGTTGCTTCCCTTTCAGAGTCTGGATCCTTCTTAAAAACAGATATTCGCAGTCTCAAGGTCATCTGGGAAGCCAGTGTAAACTCTGCCCTTCTTTCCCTCAGGCATTTTCCCCCCACTTCACTCCCCAGCCTCAAATTATCCTCACCCCTCGCCTGCTTCTCCTTTTCCTTAGTTTAGTTCCAGCAGGCAATTCATGAGCTTCCTCTAAAGCTGGGGTTATCAGAATGAATTAAGAAGCTGAGGTCTGGTTTAGGAGACAGATATATTGAGCAGAACATTTCCACAGGGCGAGCCACATGTGAAAATGACCGCCAGTCCTGGGCTCAGAGAGAAGGGAATTTGAGCAAATACTTTGAATGACCCCAAGTGCTATGGCTTACCAGTAGCTGAAGTGATGGTACAGGTCCAAGCTTTCCAGTTCCTCCCCACAACAAATTAAAGCACATGAGTTTGCTAATTGCTAGTTTTTACCAGGCAAATAGCCCAAGAAGTCAAATATCAGAGAAAAAGAGCAAAATTGACTCAAGGTTATAATGAGGCAATGATACGGTGTCTGGGAGTTTCCCAGGTGGCTCGGTGGTAAGGAATTCACTTGCCAGTGTAGGAGACTCTGAAGACACGGGTTCAATCCCTGGGTCAGGAAGCTTGTGCTATTTGCTCAGTCATGTCCAACTCTTTGCAACCCCATGGACTAGGCTCCTCTGTCTGTGGGGATTCTCCAGGCAAGAATACTGGAATGGGTTGCCCTGGCCTTCTCCAGGGGATCTTCCCAACCCAGGGATCGAACCCAGGTCTCCTGCTTTGCAGGCGGATTCTTAAGATTCACTCTAGTATTCTTGCCTGGAAAATACAGCCTGTAGCCTGTAGCCTGTATTCATAGCATCGCAGAGAGTCAGACATGATTTAGCAAGTGAAACACAAACAACAAAAACAACGGATATACCTACACCGCTTCAAAACTGAATATGCACGTGCAGTGTCCAGAGTGCCCAGAAACTGAACAAGCAGTTTGGTGTTGTTGTTCATTCACTCAGTTGTGTCCAACTCTTTGCGACCCCATGGACTGCAGCACCCCAGGCTTCCCTGTCCTTCCCCACCGCCTAGAGCTTGCTCAAACTCAAGTGCATTGAGTCGGTGATGCCATAACCATCTCATCCTCTCTCGTCCCCTTCTCCTCCTGCCTTCAGTCTTTTCCAGTCTTTTCTAAGGAGTCAGCTCTTTGCATCAGATGGCCAAAGTATTGGAGCTTCAGCATCAGTCCTTCTGAGTAGTCAGGATTGACTTCCTTTAGGATGGACTGGTTGAATCTCCTTGCAGTCCAAGGAATTCTCAACAGCCACTCCCAACACCACAGTTCAAAAGCATCTTGAGCAAACAGTTATCTAGTTAATATAGGAAGTCTGTTCTAAACAGGTTTTCTAATAGATTCTTGCTCCCTTCATTTGCATAGGCAGGGATTGCTTGGGGGGTGTGGTGGAGGAATTGGGAGATATTTACCCCTCCCCTTCCCCCAACCACCTTCACTGCAGTTCCCTCTCCTAAGGGCAGTGCTTGAACTTGGATGTGACACTTTCTGTTTTTGATCCCAGCTCAAAATACTTAAAACTTGCACTCTTAATAACTCAAAACATTTAAAAGTTAATCGGTAAAGTAGGCATAACAAAATACCTTTGTGTCCAGCTGCTTGACAGTGATGCAAAAAAGACTTATGCACTATTTCTGGCAAGATTACCTGTGTTCCCCAAAGGAGCAAATAGTGTGCACCTCTAGTGAGAGGGGAGACACTGAAGAGGCACTTTTCCCCACTGTGCTCCTTGCTGGCTAATTAGAAAACAGATTCATTAAGGCTCTGGCCCAAAGCGTGAAAGAGACCAAAGAGAATTACATCATTTCCTCTGTATCTTCCCTAAGGGCATCCTGGCTTTGGAGAGAATGACTCAGGCCCCAGAAATGAAGCAAAAACAGCCCAACTTCCAATACTGATTATTTTGGATCAGAACCTCACACAGAAGAAAATACTCTTTTGGAAAAACAAAGGAGTGAGGCAAGCAAAGAACGTGGTTTTGTGACTGGGCTGAAAATAAAACAGAGGGAAGTTGACGCGAAGTCGGAGCGTGTGCTCTGCTTTTCCTTCTCCCTTTGTACAAAAATCAGAACAGCTTACAGACTTACTCAACTAAGTGTTAGGAAATTTAGATCAGTAAAATTCTTGGAATAGAGGCATTAATCTAGAAGTCTATGCTTATTTTTTTCCCTCTTTTTTTTTTTTTTTTTTTGGTAAGAATGTCAGATGTAATTGGGCGGATAAATAGGAAGATCTTTTTTTTTGCACATTCTGCAAGTAGTTGTTGCCCTTACATTGAAATTGTAAAATTTCCTGCCCCATGACTGCTTCATTAACTTCATCCCTTTGCCTCCAGCAGTAAACCTGTCCTTAGAAATCTATGTTCTTGCTTAGGTGATGATGTTGTTCAGTCACTCAGTTGTGTCCGACTCTTTGTGACCCCATGGACTGTAGCCCACCAGGCTCCTGGGTTCATGGAATTCTCCAGGCAAGAATACTGGAGTGGGTAGCCATTCCCTTTTCCAGGGGCTTTTCCCGACCGAGCGATCGAACCCAGGTCTCCTGTATTGCAGGCAGATTCTTTACTGACCTCTTTGCCCCCTCATAGCAAAGCCTTTTGTAGTGATCTTCTGAAACTGTACATATGATCCTACCATTTCCTCCACGTTAAAACTTCAACAGTCTTCTGTTGCCACAAGGGACGTCCTCTGAGCTACCAGGGAAGCCCTAGGAGATGTTAGGCTACTGATACTTACATATGAATAGGAATTGCTCCCTTTAAAAAAAAAACATTAGTCCAATACACTCCAAGGAACCCAAGAATGATCCTTGAGCAGCGCCCATAGCAAATTCCTAAGTTGGGAGTTTGTTATTTTGGCTGTTTCGTTTACACTGGGAGCCTGGACCCAGGACAAGCCTTGTCAAATCTCCAAGCCCCACCCTTCCAGGCTCCAAAACTGAGCACACACAGGCAAACACGACTTGGGGGAAATCAAGTTCTCTTATATCTTACAGATTTAGAGATCCATTGAGCTCCATGAGCCCCAGGGGAAACAGGTAAAGTAAATGTTAGGTTTCTGTGTAACCCCATGTCCTGCTCTATCTTGAAATCAAGAGAAGGGTCAACTTGCTAGCCATTTGCATCATCAGAAAGTGCAAGTTTAAAACCATTTGGGTTTTAAAAGTTAATGTTATGAAAGAGAAGTAAAGCACCTCTTTGGAACTTGTGCAGTAAGACAGTAATTAAGAGGTTCAGACTATGGAAAGAAATTTGAAAAACATTTTTGATCATTAACACTTCTGCCTTTAGCACAATTTCCCCTGGGAATTGTGGAGTTTCCACCACTGAAGCTTTCTTAACTGAGATCAGCAGTGATAGCTGATTTTGTTTAAAGTTGAACGCAATGGCTCACAACTCTTCTCTGAGAAGTCATCCATCCATCCTCTATTTCCAGGACGTAGACTTTGTGCTCAGCAATGTATTAAGTGCTGGGAGCACCCAGGGAGTAAGATGTGGCAGGGCAGTCTGCTGGGGGAGAAAGTGAAGTCGCTCAGTCGTGTCTGACTCTTTGCAACCCCATGGACTGAAGCCTACCAGGCTCCTCCATCCACGGAATTTTCCAGGCAAGAGTACTGGAGTGGGGTGCCACTTGATAACTTCAAAACATAAAATACCCCCTACAGTAGGCAGAGGGCTATGGGAGCACAGAGAAAGGGCACCAACACCATCCTGAGGGCCAAGGGAGATCCTCAATAGAAGGATAAACTAAGCTGAGACGAGCGCAGTGAGCAGTTAGCCAGGGAGGGGCGTGGTGTACTGAAGAGAAGTGTCAGTGTTTGTGACTGGACTGGAAAGGCAGACAGTGAGTATATTTGAGAGAGTGAGTGAGGGTATGTGCATCTGTGATGGGAAGGAATGTCGAAAGAGAGAAGGAAGGANGGTGCCACTTGATAACTTCAAAACATAAAATACCCCCTACAGTAGGCAGAGGGCTATGGGAGCACAGAGAAAGGGCACCAACACCATCCTGAGGGCCAAGGGAGATCCTCAATAGAAGGATAAACTAAGCTGAGACGAGCGCAGTGAGCAGTTAGCCAGGGAGGGGCGTGGTGTACTGAAGAGAAGTGTCAGTGTTTGTGACTGGACTGGAAAGGCAGACAGTGAGTATATTTGAGAGAGTGAGTGAGGGTATGTGCATCTGTGATGGGAAGGAATGTCGAAAGAGAGAAGGAAGGAAGGGAATTACATGGCAGAGTAAGGAGATATGGGGGGCAATGGAAGACTGTTGAAGTTTTAAAGTGGAGGAAATGGTAGGAGCATGTGTATAGTTTTGGAAGATCACTACAAAAGGTTTTGCTACGGAGGGGGCCAAAAGGGGAGACAGAGAGGTCAGTTAAGGCTGTTGTAGTGCTCTGGGCTAATAGGCTAGAGGTCTAGATTAATAAGAATTTACTGATTAATTCAACAGATATATTTAGCAGTTTGTTGAGACCCAGTTGTGAACAAAAATGTTTATCTGCTATAACAGAGCTTAAAAATTTGATGGAGGAAATAGACATGAATGATGTAATTGTACATATAAATGTTAAAGGGCAACTGTGGTAGATGGTACTGTGACAGAGACTGCTTCTCCCTGCCCGCCCTCCAACCTGTTGTTTGCTTCTTTGTCCAGGTAGACAGCTGAAATTTTCTGTGGGGTAGGGTCATGTGTCTGAAGTCTCGTCGAGGGCACATAAGGAGAAGGGATGGCTGTGGAGGGCAGTATACAGAGAGGACCCAGTCCCCCTAAATGTGTGGAGGAAAGTTGCCCTGACAACCTGTACACTAGCTTGGAAGTGAGAGTTCAATCCCTGTGTTGGGAAGATCTCCTGGAGAAGGAAATGGCAACCCATTTCAGTATTCTTGCTTGGAAAATCCCATGGACAGAGGAGACTTGCAGGCTACAGTTCATAGGATCACTTAGTTGGACACAACTGAGCATGTGATGGATGAATGGATGTGTTACATGAGTAGGGAATAGTTCCTGATGACTGACTAATGACATATTTGAGTCTATTTGTTATATCAGCTTTGTCTACCATAAACCAAGATATATTATAAAAGAGAGGTACAGAGTAAAATTGGAGGACTGGACCTGGAAACTCAAAAGCAGCAGTCAGAGTGGAAAGAGAACTCAGTGAGAAAGGTATCCTAAAAGCCAACAAAAGGTATTTAGTTTCTAAGTTAAATCAAATTAGAACTGATTTTTCTCTGATACTTTGCATAATGGGCAAGATTCTGGTGTCAAACCTAGAATGGTCATAAGACTTTGCTAGATTAGACAGTCATTTGAAAGTTCTGGTTTAAACTGGCTAAAAAGTTCTTATCTGTTGACAGAGAATTTAAACATATGCTTTAGAAGTTTTGCCTACAGTTATACAAACTGCACAGAATTTGTGACTCAAGGCATCACAGGAGCTGAAGTTCCTTTCATTGCGGTTTTCTTTTTTCCCTTTGATTTTGCAAAATTCTCAAAAACAGATTTTGTGTGGAATAATTTTAATAACTAAAAAAAGGACCAACCACTTCCCTCTCTTCTTCCCCTTTGTCCTCTATTTACTTTTCTCAGTTCTCTTACCTTTGACTAAAGGATGGTGCCTTCCTCATTTTTTTCCTACTTCCCAAAGCCCAAATTAGCTCTTCCAGTGAACATAAAACATTTTCCTAAGGAGATTATAAAAATGCTTTTCTGCCTTTTTCTTCTGGCTTTCTCTCCCACCTCACTCTCTTAAAAACAAACAAACAAACAAAAACTCCTCTTTGCTGCTTATCCATGCATCTCAGCCCTCTTCCTTCCTTTTCTGTCTCTTCCCATTCTTTCCTCTTCTTCCTCATTTTACTCTTTGCCAGTCTCTTATGCTTCTATTCATACTTTTAAATGTTTCTTTCTTGGCTTCTGCACCTTGGTTTAAGGCTACCACAAGTCAGTGCAATATTTTCCTCAGTTCGCCAAATGGTATGTTTTTTTTTTTTTTCTCATCTATAAATGGGCAAAATCATGCCTTTCCCCATGATTTCCCCTCCTCCTTTTTTTTTTTTTTTTTGCATACCTTTTATGTGCAAGATACTGTTTTAGAGGGCTCATTTTCTCTGCCCTCAAGAAACTTACATGATAAGCAAGTAAAATTTTAATTATGCAAGATGTGTCATGCACGAGCAACGTAGGCAAGGAGTCCTCGTGCGATTGGAGAAAAGAGCAATCAAGTGGATTCAGGAAACCAAGGGGAGGATGGTGATGTGAAGGATTTCATTTTGTGGTTTGGCAAAGTCAGCGCCCTAGGAAAGTACAAAGGCGTAAGAAAAGAGTGGCATTTCAGTGAGGAGCACTTCAAAAATACAAAATGGTCTGAAATTGCAAGGTACTGCTATTTTCATCCTCTTATAGGTCAACACCATCAATGACACAACTTCAGAAACCTCCATTGTTTGGACGTTTAAAAATGTCAGATTTATCAGAGCCTCTGGGTTTGTGTCCTGAGTCAGCTAAAAGTTTCACTATGGATTTAACAGATAAGAGAGTGGAAGATCCACAGCATTAAGAGAATTTATGGTATCCAATTCTGAGTATGCCATAGCTAAAAATAGAGCTGTAGCTGAAATCTAAAATGAGAGAATATTCGGCAATGACCCTTTATTTTCTTGGTTTCTACCCTTAAAAGTTTAATAATTTTTTTTTGGTATATGAATTCTTCTTTCTCTGTTTCCAGACAGGCTTAGCTCTAGGTCCAATCACTAAATTTACAACGTGGACTTCATTCTGCTTGATTTGTCTTGATTAGTGCCATCAGTACATGGAAGAAGATCTGTATTTGTACCAGACAAGCCATACAAATTGCTCATCACGCTCAAAGTTCCCTTCTAAACATATAGGTCCATGCTTGCTTTGTTCTGTATGATCCTGTTACCTTGGAAGCAGCCAATGGGCGTACAGATGTTTCTCTGGGAGGGTATGGTGAGTGGGAAGGCAGCCCTCCATAGACTTTGAGATGACTTGATGTGAGCACTCTAATGGAAATACCGTCTACTTGATGTACCAATAGACCTGCTCATGTCCCAGCTCAGATTTTCTCTTTGTCATGGGGTTTAAGAGCCCTACAGGAAAAAAAAAAAAAGGAAGAGGTGGTAAATAGAGACATAAGAGAGACCTAGAGCAGAGAGAGGTAGGAGAAAGAGGTGTTTTTTTTTAAGTCACTCAGTTGTGTCTAACTCTTTGTGACCCCGTGGACTGCAACCCACCAGGCTCCTCAGTTCATGGGATTCTCCAGGCAAGAATACTGGAGTGGGTTGCCATTTCCTCGTCCAGGAGATCTTCCCGACCCAGAGATCGAACCCAGGTCTCCCGCATTGGAGGCAGACGCGTTAACCTCTGAGCAAGAGGTAGGAGAGGTGAATACAGAAAAGTTAATTGATAGTAAGTAGGTTGAAAGATGCTTTTGAACTGTGGTGTTGCAGAAGACTCTTGAGAGTCCCTTGGACTGCATGGAGATCCAACCAGTCCATTCTGAAGGAGATCAACCCTGGGATTTCTTTGGAAGGAATGATGCTAAAGCTGAAGCTCCAGTACTTTGGCCACCTCATGAGAAGAGTTGACTCATTGGAAGAGACTCTGATGCTGGGAGCAATTGGGGGCAGGAGGAGAAGGGGACGACCGAGGATGAGATGACTGGATGGCATCATGGACTTGATAGACGTGAGTGAACTCCGAGAGATGGTAATGAACAGGGAGGCCTGGCGTGCTGCAATTCATGGGGTCTCAAAGAGTCGGACATGACTGAGCGACTGAACTGAACTGAACTGAAGGTTGAGAGATGGGAGACCAGCAGAGAAGCCAAGTCATGAAAATGGCTTTTGCTGCTGTTGAATGACTAGAGCTACTATTGCAACCTGAAAAAAACTGAATGTTACCCTCTGAGGCCCCGGCTGTAGCCACTGAGACTGTTCCTGGGATTTCTCACCTCTCCATGTGTTCTTACCACAGACTTCCCGACTAATTGATGGAACACTAACATGTCTCTGCTCCTTCTTGCAGAAAAAATGTAACTCACTTAGTAATTCACAGATTATGTTTTTATACTAGGTCACCATATGCAGAAAACTTACTTTCATGGGTTGTAGCCATACCTGTTCAAGTTGAAGTGTTGCTAATTATGTAATAAAATCCATTGTCTAATTTATTCAGGTTGTAGATGGTCTTCTGTCCTTTCTGGTTCCTCTGTCTTTAAATATCTCTGTATGTGTGTGTCAAGTCACCCGATCATGTCCGACTCTGCGACCCCATGGGCTGTAGCCTACCAGGCTCCTCCGTTCATGGGATTTTCCAGGCAAGAGTACTGGAGTGGGTTGCCATTTCNTCTCTGTATGTGTGTGTCAAGTCACCCGATCATGTCCGACTCTGCGACCCCATGGGCTGTAGCCTACCAGGCTCCTCCGTTCATGGGATTTTCCAGGCAAGAGTACTGGAGTGGGTTGCCATTTCCATATCTCTAGTGCCAGCTAATACAGAGAAGCGAGGTGAATGCAGGGAGAAGAAACTCAAGTTAAACTACTTGTTATTCTAATATTCGGTGATGGGAAAGTAGAAACTAATGAGTAGGTAGTATAGCAGAGAAAGGTAGCATATGTATTGGTTTAAGGGTATGTTTGAACTTGAGCATGACTCTATCACTTTGAGACTCAGTTTCTTCACCTGTAAAATAGGATTAATAATACTACTTTGTCGGGTAGTTTTGAGGATGATATGATTTATTAGATGTAAAAGGCTTAGAAAAGTGACTATCCTCCCATACCCACCCACCCATAGGGCTAGTTGGGGATTAAATAGGTTAATACAAGTAACACTTTTTAAAGTATCAGACACATAAATTCAAGTGAATATTAAGGAGCAGTATAACAGCAACATGACTACTATAATTCCTCAAGTGGTTTCTCAGTTAATGGACTGATAATTTATATTCCAACCCACCGTGTTCTGTGATGAGTTGGCACATATGATTGAAAGTTGCAAGAAAGTGCAGCTTGGGGTGATGAGAAAAGCATGAAACCAGGAGACCAGACGTTTTGTTCCAGCTCCAGCACTAATGGGGTCTGTGACCTTGGTCTAGTCGTTTGCGCTCTCTGAGGTTCAGTTTCCTCATGTGTTAAATGAAGGTCACAGTGTCCTTCCAGCTCATAAATGCTGGGATTCTAAGCCATCATGTGGTTTTAAACTTTAAAAACTTGGTTTGTAGACATGCATTTATAAGCAAATTAAAATGTCTTTGCAGTTGATAATGCCTTCAGTTGTTCTAGACATGGAAGAAATTCTGTTTCATTTCCTGAGACCATGTTTCACAGGATCTTAAGGAATGATGTAAGTTTTAATACATAGCATTACTATCTAATCATCACTATATTGTTTTTAGTGTATATTTCTATTAATAGCATATCGTAAAATAACTGGTTAAAAGTTAAGCATGTACAAGGATAGTCACTATAATTAGATATGGCCTAGAAAAAGTAATTTAGGGATTGTCTCTGGTGGTATCTAAAATTTGGCATCAGTCTCATGGAATTTATTATATTAGGAAATTTATAAAGTTGTAATCAATCCTGTCAGTTGTACCCTGATTTCTCCAGAAGCACCATACTAGTTAAAATTTGTGCAGCATTTTTCCCCCCTCGGAAGCCAGGAATCCTTCTATTCCATTTTTATTTCCAAAGTCAGAGTAGGGCTGTGGTTTGGCAGCTGAGGGTGTGGTTTTGATGAGGTTAGCTAGGCCAGGAAAACGAAACACTACAACAATTGTGAGGACAATTCACCGTCTAGAGACCATACATCCTCGAGATGTCTGTGTTTATGCATAAAATATCTCCAAATGGTTTAGAATTATTCATGGATCCGAGGGAGGGCTGCTGCTGACAGAAGGAGGGAGGGATGGAGGAAGGGAGACAGTAAAGAAAAAAGTGAAGGAGGAAAAGAGAGAAGAAAAGGAAGGGAAGGTGGAAATAATATTTGAATATGAACCATGGAAATACTGATGTTACAGAAAAACTCAAATGAACGTTTTGGCCAGTGTAAAACAAGAAGTGCCATTAATGATCAATTCAGCTTACTAATTATTCCTAAGGGAAACTGAAGTGCCAAAAGGTTCAGTACTTGCTAGAGCTTCCCAGGCACAATGGTAAAGAATCCACGTGCAAATGCAGGAGACACAGTAGACACGGGTTTGATCCCTGAGTCAGGAAGATCCCCTCAAGGAGGAATGGCAACCTGCTCCAGTAATCTTGTCTGGAAAATTCCGTGGACAGAAGGGCCTGGCTGGCTATAGTCCATGGGGTTGCAATGAGTCGGATATGACTGAAAGACTGAGCATACACAATACACACACACTCAGTTACTCAGAAGCTAGATCTTAAGTGATTTCTGAGGCTGGGTATTCATTCACTCTGCAGAAGGAAATGGCGACCCACTCCAGTGTTCTTGCCTGGAGAATCCCAGGGATGGGGGAGCCTCGTGGGATTCCATCTATGGGGTTGCACAGAGTCGGACACGACTGAAGTGACTTAGCAGCAGTAGCAGCAGCATTCATTCACTCATTCATTCTTTTAGTCAAGCAGCGTTATTGAAAGACTTCTTTTTATAGGCATCATGTTATGCATTGAGTGACAAGGGACTCCTTCAGCTCACATTCTGTGGGGAGAGATGCTATAGTATAAGCTAGTTACCCAATAAATGTAAAGATGAAATCAGACTGTTGAGTGCTTCAAAGAAAATAAAACAGGGCATTGGACACAGGGTGATGGCATGTATGGGGAGGGAAGACTTCTCTAAAGAGTTAGAGAAGGAAGGAACTGTGCAAAGATTGTGGAACAGAGCATTCTAGGCAGAGGACTAGGCAGAGAACTTCCCTTTCTTCTCTTCTACTTCCCCCACCTTCCTGCCCCTTCCTCTTCCTTCTCCTTCTTCTTTCCCTCCCCACCCCTCCCTGTGCTTTAAATATTATCCTTAGAGCAAGCATGAAATTCTGGATTATTATCAGTCTCTAGTTTAGAGAAGGGACAGCTGAGGTTCAAATGAGGTGGTGCCAAGGGCAGTAAGTGCTAAGACCCTAAAGTGGGGATGCATTTGGAGGATTTGAAGAAAGAAAGCCAATGAAGCTGCAGCACAGTGAGCAGGAGAATAATGGTGTGATTAGAGGTGGGAGAAAGAAGCCTGGGACAGATCAGCAATAGTCTTAAGCAGGCAGTGACGTGATTTGTTTTGTAGTTAAGAAAGGCCAATCTGACACTTTTCACTGGAAAAGACCCTGATGCTGGGAAAGACTGAAGGTAGAAGAGAAGGGGGCAACAGAGGATGAGATGGTTGGGAAGGATCAGCGATTCAATGGACATGAACTTGGGCAAACTCCGGGAGATGGTGATGGACAGGGAAGCCTGGCATGCTGCAGTTCATAGGATCCTGGGGAGTTGGACACGACTTGGCAACTGAACAACAACAAGCTGACGCATTGTATGCAGAGTAGATTAGAGGGGATGGAGTGGACACAAATAAACCAACTGAGATACTATTACTCTTGTCTGGGTGCAGGGTGATGTGCCTCAAGAAGGCTGCAGTAGAAGTGGGGGAGACCTGGACAGATTCTGAAGCTCAGAGAAGACACCGTTAGGCATGTCCTCCAACCTTTTTACTCAGTGTTCTTTTTACTAATAAGGGGGAAGAGGGGCTTTATAAGTAAAGCAAAATTCCAAAATCTTTAAGTATGATTACCATCATTTTGTACTAATATTGTTTTAGACCATGTAACTATTTCGAATATGATTACTTTATCTAAACTCAGAGGGACAAGAATCCTCCCATTATATTCCAATTATAGAATAAAAATTATTCATCACAGCAAAGCAAGCAGGTGTTAAGATTTTCATAAATACAAAAATAAACTTCCAGTTTATGAGTTGAAGTCAGTGTAGATATAGCTCAATTTTATGTATGTTTTATAAATTTATACCCACATGAAAGTGAAAGTCACTTAGTTGTGTCCAACTCTTTGCAACCCCATGGACTGTACACTCCATGGAATTCACCAGGCCAGAATACTGGAGTGGGTAGCCTTTCCTTTCTCCATGGAATCTTCCTAATCTGGGGTTCGAACCCAGGTCAAGCCCCAAAATACTGGAGTGGGTAGCCTATCCCTTCTCCAGTGGAGCTTCCTGATCGAAGAATCGAACCATGGTCTCCCACATTGCAGGTGGATTCTTTACCAAATGAAATATCAGGAAAGCCCCATACCCTCATAGACATCTGCATGTCAATGATTTTAGTCTGACCAGTGATGTTAAGCAAGTCCACACAATTTTACTGTCTAAAGTGTCCTAATAAGGACATAAGGAACCATATTCAATATCCTGTGAAAAACCACAATAGAAAAGAACATAAAAAATGTATATATGCATGTAACTGAATCACTGCTGTACAACAGAGACTGGCAGAACATGTAGATCAGCTATACTTCAGTAAAAAAAAAAAAAAGAAAAAGTGGATTGGCAGACTTCAGAAATACTTCCAGTGTTGACGATTAAAATAACTGCTTTAAAAATTTTAACTGATCAGGAGAAATTGATAAAAATTCAGTGAATTAGACTCAACAGTTTTCACTTTGTTTTGTTTGTTTGTATTTTTTATGCTATAATTGCACTGGCAGATACTGCTTTGGTTATATGTATAATATTTAGTCACTCAGTTTAGAATATTCTCCTAAGTGTGGAAAGAACTTAAGCATGATATAAAGCTCATGGAACCTGCCCCAAAACCTACAGGTCAAATGTTCCTGTAATATCGGTGGCTGCCATTAAACACCAGTAATATTCCCCAGATGCTTTAAATATGTTAAATATAATCCTTCCAACAAACATGCAAGTTTCATATTATGGTCAATCTAGTTTAGAGAAGGGACAGGCGCCATTCAAATGTGGTAGAGGAAGCAAGACCAGCCTAGTTTGTAGGCCCAGTCTTTTTCTTTTTATCTATAACATTTTGTTTTACTTTTACTTTTTTGTTTTTTTTAAAAAAGAAAGTAAAGTACTGCACTGTGTGGTGTGTGGGATCTTAGTTCCACAATCAGGGATAGAACACGTGCTTCTTGCATTGGGACACAGAGTCTTAACAACTGGACTGCCAGGGAAATTCTCTAGTCATTCTTACATGCTCAGTTTTATGAATCATTCATTCTTATAGGCTCAGTTTCATGAATCATTCAGTCTGCCTTCAGATTAGAGAAACAATGACTCTTAAATCCACATTCAAGTTCAAAAGCTGATATTCTGCAGGCAAAGTCCTGTTTGATTGTTTGTCCTGATATTTTCCCATCATGATGGTCCTCAACTAGAAATTCTGCATGAAGTTACCTCTTAGGTTAGTGTTTCTCAGACTTGAGCAACATGTGCAACTCCAACAGGGAATAAAAATTTATTATTAAGTCAGTTTCAAAGAATGTGACTTTAAAATGTACAACCAGAAAGCCGTTATGAGCTCCTTAGGCTTATAATTCTCGCATATGTAGTGATAGAACTGGAGGCAAGTTTAAAAATTATATTAAAACAAAACTATTTAAACCTATGGAAACTCTATGGTCTACATCTTTGCAGCCTTTCTGGCCTCACTGTGAGAGGGATCTTAGATACCCAGCCCAGGACAGAACCCCAGCCCAGCGGTGAAAGCTCAGAGTCCTAATCACTGGACCATCAGGAAATCCCCTCATTACATTCTTTTTATTTGGCTTCTCATTACTGTGATGATGTTATTCTTCCACTATTCTTCTCTATTCAAACCACTTGAACACCTGTATTCCTACAGTGCCCCTGACGTCACTGAGTCTGCAGTTGGAGCCAGCCTAGTAGGTTTGCCTCTGTTCCGTTCCTCTGAGCCCTTGACTTGACATCATGGCAATCAAATAAAATAGTAAATAAAGGTACCTACATTGGTTGGCAATACTTGGCCGGAAGCTGATCATTCAGATGATTGAAATAATACTTACAACAATATTTTAGTTTATCTCAAAAATGTAACCACAAAATTTCATTTTGTAAAGAAAACGTGTGGACTTAAAAGAGTATGTCTGTGGAAACACAGAGTTCCATGAACTCTGCTTTGAGAAGACTTGTGTCTACACTCTATAGCCTTAATTTCTAAGACTAGGAAACTGATACCACTGGCTTTATTTTTTATACTGTTGGATATTTTACCGTGGACATGGTTTAATTTTGCAACCAAAAAATCACCACTTAATTTCATTAGCTATCAGAAAAATGTAAATTAAGACTACAATGCAATTCTATTATATATCCACCAAAATGTTTAAAATTTAAGAGACAAACCAGGATTGTGAGGATATAGAGTAACTGGGCCTCCTTTATATTGTTAGTAGGAACACAAAATTGGTATAACTACTTAGAAAACTGTCTAAAAATATCTATTAAACCTGAAAATACAAATGTCTGTGACCAGGCCATTCCATTCCCTGATGAACACCCTATAGAAACTTAATATGTTCATCAAAAGTCATGTAGTAAAATGTTCACAGCATCGCTATAATACTTCCAATCTGGAAACATCCTTAATGCCCATCAACAATAGATTGGATAAATAAACTGTGATATGTTCATACGATCAATTATTATATAGCAGTGAGAATAAAGAAATTATTGCTACATATTGCAATAACATGGAGGAATCTCAGAAAATACAATGTTGAACAAAAGAAGCCAGATACAAAAAAGTACATACTTCTTATGTTTATATACACACACACAAAAGTACATAGTATGTGATTTTATTTATACAATTTCTAAAAACAGCTAAAATCTGTGCTGTTTTGTGAGTACCCCTAGAGGGGGTAGTGGCTAGAAGGGGGCTTAAAGGGAACTTCTGGGGAACTGGTGATACTCAATTTCTTATTTTCAGTGGTGGTTAGTTGAATGTAATAATTTATTAAGCTAGATAATTTGTACTCTTTTCTTTAGCATTCTAGCTTAATAAAATGCTTTCTTTAAAAAAAGACCTTTCAAAAGTCTTTTGCCATTTAGATATTGTCAATTTTTCTTTGGCTTCTGAGGTGCTATTGTNGTAGTAAAATGTTCACAGCATCGCTATAATACTTCCAATCTGGAAACATCCTTAATGCCCATCAACAATAGATTGGATAAATAAACTGTGATATGTTCATACGATCAATTATTATATAGCAGTGAGAATAAAGAAATTATTGCTACATATTGCAATAACATGGAGGAATCTCAGAAAATACAATGTTGAACAAAAGAAGCCAGATACAAAAAAGTACATACTTCTTATGTTTATATACACACACACAAAAGTACATAGTATGTGATTTTATTTATACAATTTCTAAAAACAGCTAAAATCTGTGCTGTTTTGTGAGTACCCCTAGAGGGGGTAGTGGCTAGAAGGGGGCTTAAAGGGAACTTCTGGGGAACTGGTGATACTCAATTTCTTATTTTCAGTGGTGGTTAGTTGAATGTAATAATTTATTAAGCTAGATAATTTGTACTCTTTTCTTTAGCATTCTAGCTTAATAAAATGCTTTCTTTAAAAAAAGACCTTTCAAAAGTCTTTTGCCATTTAGATATTGTCAATTTTTCTTTGGCTTCTGAGGTGCTATTGTGTTTCTCTCTCATTTTTCTTTTAATTAACTTATTTTTTTTTACTGAAGGATCATTGCTTTACAGATTTTTGTTGTTTTCTGTCAAAGCGCAACATGAGTCAGCCATAGGTATACACATATCCCCTCCCTTTGAACCCCACTCCCACTTCCCTCTAGGTTGATACAGAGCCCCTGTTGAGTTTCCTGAGCCATACAGCAAATTCCTGTTGGCTATCTCTTTTACATATAGTCTCCTTGTCTATTAATTCAAGAACAAAAATGTTTTTAATGACCAGCTGTATACAAAACACTGTGCTAGGCAAAGAACTCTACTACACCAATAAGAAGATGACAAGTTGTGTTTTGAAAGTTTGAAAAACTGTTGTAGAAGCTGCTTGTCAAGACTTTCGATTAATCTTCAAGATTCTTTCCAATCAGAGCTTCATATTCCCTCTCTGGCTTCTGTATTAAACTGTTTTGACTTAGTGGTCACCTCCCAGTTGGTGTTTTTGGCTTTTGCCCAAGAAAATCCTGCTTTCTGTTCTGTGCTCTCTTGTTCTCCCCAGCTGTTCCTAATCTTTGAACTCTTAATCTGCCATCTTGGATATATCAGGTTCTTTCTGGCTCCTCTCTCCCATTGCTTCTTTTAAGAATTTAAGGGATGAAAAATTCCTCCAAGTCTCCATTGGAGATTCAAGTTTACTCTGCATTCAAGGAGTTACTCAATATTATCTATCTATCTATCTATATTCATCAATTTTGTTGTTGTTCAGTCACTAAGTTGTGTCTGACTCTTTGCGACCCCATGAGCTGCAACATGCCAGGCTTCCCTTTCCTTCACTGTCTCCTGAAGTTTGCTCAAACTCATGTCCACTGATTCGGTGGTGCCATCCAACCATCTTATCCTCTGTTGTCCCCCTTTTACTCCTGCCCTCAATCTTTCCCAGCATCAGGACCTTTTCCAATGAGTCAGTGCTTTGCATCAGGTGGCCAAAATATTGGAGTTTCAGCTTCAGCATCAGTCCTCCCAGTGTATATTCAGAGTTGATTTCCTTTAGGATTGACTAGTTTGATCTCCTTGTAGTCCAAGGGATTCTCAAGAGTCTTTTCCAACACCACAGTTCGAAGGCATCAATGCATTATATTAATTCTACATATAGTTGTTGCTATATCACCAAAATGATATAGTTTGCTTTCCTGTTTGGTATTAAAGTTTGTTTTGGTTACAAAATTTTCAAAACCAAATACTCTTGACTTCAATAATAAGTAAATAAATGTCGCCCTTATTACTTAGCATTATTTGGAAAGTCCTACTATGAAATTGCCGGGAGAAATATCAGTAACCTCAGATGTGCAGATGACACCATCCTTATGGCAGAAAGTGAAGAGGAACTAAAAAGCCTCTTGATGAAAGTGAAAGAGGAGAGTGAAAAAACTGACTTAAAGCTCAACATTCAGAAAATGAAGATCATGGCATCTGGTCCCATCACTTCATGGGAAATAGATGGGAAAACAGTGGAAACAGTGGCAGACTTTATTTTGGGAGGCTCCAAAATCACTGCAGATAGTGATTGCAGCCATGAAATTAAGACGCTTACTCCTTGGAAGGAAAGTTATGACCAACCTAGACAGCATATTCAAAAGCAGAGACATTATTTTGCTGACTAAGGTCCATCTAGT
>SJYV01013397.1:426120-492591 GCA_006410875.1 Neotragus pygmaeus | reverse complement strand
TCTAGTCAAGGCTATGGTTTTTCCAGTGATCATGTATGGATGTGAGAGTTGGACTGCAAAGAAAGCTGAGCACTGAAGAATTAATGCTTTTGAACTGTGGTGTTGGAGAAGACTCTTGAGAGTCCCTTGGACTGCAAGGAGAGCCAACCAGTCCATCTTAAAGAAGATCAGTCCTGGGTGTTCATTGGAAGGACTGATGCAAAGAGCTGACTCATTTGAAAAGGGAAAGATTGAGGGCAGGAGGAGAAGGGGATGACAGAGGATGAGATGGTTGGATGGCATCACCAACTCAATGGACATGAGTTTGGGTAAACTCTGGGAGTGGTGATGGACAGGGAGGCTTGTCGTGCTGCAGTCCATGGGGTTGCAAGGAGTCGGACATGACTGAGTGAACTGAAAGGCATGAAACAAGGAAAACGGAGGACCCTTCTGAAAAAGAACAGTAAGTAAAATGAAGAGCATTATAATTCATGAGGAAGGATTTGGGATTTAGTTTATAGGCAAAGAGAGAGGCAGGAAGGTGTATGGAACATGGAGAAAGATTCACGAGCAATTTGATTTGCTTGAGTTCACCATATGTGAACTAAGGCTAAATGAGGGAGAGATGCATTGGAAGGTGATATAGATTAAATTGTGAACGATTTTGAATGCTAGGCAAGGGTTTGACCTGCCTCTTTTATGCAACAAGATGTCCCTGTACATGTTCGAATTTATTCTCTTTGAGACTCTAAGTAGTTTAAAACTGGAATTGTGTCACATCTAGGAATAGGTGTACAAAGGAGATATCTAAAATTGGAATTTTATAAAGAGAGGAAGCTGCAGAAAAAACTTGAATCTGCAAGCCAAAAGATGAATACCTGAAAGTAACAATATATTACCTAGAATGAAGGCTACACTGACCTACTGCAGGGAGCAAGTTAAGGGTGTTAGAAACACATGGCAATATATTTAGTTAACTGCTTCAGTTTGATGTTTGGGTAGAGATAAAATATATTTCTCTGATGGAGTTGCAAAAGTAAACATGTCTAATTTAATTGGAAGACTATTAAAATGTTAAATAATATTGGGATTTCTCTACGTGTAAAAGCATTTTTGATCCAGTTAATGTACTTGTTAGCAGGAAATAATAAGCTGACACTGACATGTTTCCACTGACCTATGGTTTTTCCTACCAGAACTTATAGAATATGAATGTTGATGTCTTGCTTTTTGAGTTCAAGAAAAGTGATAAATTTGAGGGGTGCTCATTACTNGATGAGATGGCTGGATGGCATCACCAACTCAATGGACATGAGTTTGGGTGAACTCCGGGAGTTGGTGATGTGCAGGGAGGCCTGGCGTGCTGCAATTCATGGGATCGCAAAGAGTCAGACACGACTGACCGACTGAACTGGACTGAACTGATCTATGAAATAAGACAGGAAAAGCAAATGAGAATTTCAAATCATGAAAAAGGCAAATGTATTAATATTTTTGTTTACATATAATATACTTCTGTGCCTGGAAATCCCAAATGACTCAAAACATTAAAACCACCAAGATGACTGGTAGAGTCACTGAATATAAGATAAATTTAGTATAGTTGACTTATAATATTGTGTTTGTTTCAGGTGTGCCATATAGTGATTCCATTGTTTTTTTCAGATTATATTCTTTTATAGACTATTACAAGATAGTGAATGTAATTCACTGTGCTACACAGTAAATTCTTGTTGCTTATCTATTTTATGTATAATGGTTTGTATCTGTTAATCTCACACTCCAAATTTGTCCCCTCCATCCCTCTTTGGTAGCCATAAGTCTGTTTTCCGTCTGTGAATCTGTTTCTGTTTGTACATAGATTCACTTATCTTTTCTATTCCACATTTAAGTGCTATCATATAGTATTTATCTTTCTCTGATTTACTGCACTAAACATAATGTTCTCTAGGTCCATCCATTTGTTGCGAATGGCAGTATTTTTTTTTCTAAGACCATGTAATATTCCACTGGATATATATATATATATATATATACACACACATATATACCATATCTTTTTAAGCCAGTCATCTGTTGATGGACACTTGGGCTATTTCCCTGTCTTGGCTATTATAAATAGTGCTGCTATGAACATTGGGGTACATGTGTCTTTTCAAATTAGAGTTTTTGTTTGTTCCTGATACATAACGAGGAGTGGAATTACTGGATCATATATAGGAGAAGGCAATGGCACCCCACTCCAGTGTTCTTGCCTGGAGAAATCCCATGGACGGAGAAGCCTGGTGGGCTGCAGTCCATGGGGTCGCTGAGTCGGACACGACTGAGTGACTTCTCTTTCACTTTTCACTTTCATGCATTGGAGAAGGAAATGGCAACCCACTCCAGTGTTCTTGCCTGGAGAATCCCACGGATGGGGGAGCCTGGTGGGCTGCCGTCTATGGGGTCGCACAGAGTCGGACACGACTGAAGCAACTTAGCAGCAGCAGCACAGTAGTTATAATTTTAGTTTTGTAAGGAACCTCCATACTGTTTTCCTTAGTGGCTGCTAAGATAAATATTTTTTAAAAACAGTAACTTCTCTGCATATTAGAAATAGAGTTATACATAGAAATTACAAAATAAATTCTTTAAAAATAGTGTCATGAATAAATTTAACAAGGGAAATCTAGAATGTATATGAACAAAGTTATAAAATTTAATTGAAGGAAATAAAAAATGTCAAATAAATGGAGAGACATACCAAAATCTTAAATTAGAAAAAAAATTATGAAAATATAAATCCTTCCTAAGTTAATATAAAAATGTTAGTGAATCCAGTCAAAATCCCACTAAGGACCCAGTAATGAAAAGGATATGAAAAATAAAAATTCAAAAATTGTCAAGAGAATCTTGAACAAGAACAATAAGGGACATTTTGCTGTACCACATATTTTTAAAAGATACTATGAAGTGACTGCAATAAAAATATTACAATATGTCCTATAGATAATAAATAGTTCTTTACAGCCTTACAGACCTTTCTTTTTATGAACAGGGTGAGTATGGATGAGTCAGATCTGACAGTAGGCTGTGAGGTCCCTCAGCAAAATAAGATCCCATTGAGCTCTGTCCCCTGAGCAGTTCCATTTTTCCCCTCTCCACTTAGTCAATGAGTCTGACAAGATACTTAAAACAAACACCAAACTGGTGCCTGCTTTTGATAAAATTGTACAGAAGATCTTGTTACAGCTATCAGAGAGTCTGAAGTCTTGTGAGAGAGCCTGGCAGTTAACGTACTGAAGCCCAGCACATCTGCCTGTAGGGTTCTTGCCTCTTCCACTTCTGTGGGTGTACCTGAGCCCACAGTCTAATAGATTGTATGTTTATGGTCCCTTGGCCAGTGTCAGCAGCATTTTCCCAAAGAGCCAAGCCAATGAAAATCACAGAGAAGTTAATGTCCTGGTAGCAGGCAATCAGAATGTGAATTGTATTTCACTAGAACAATAGGTTTTCAAACTTACACTCTTAAATATTGTAGTATACCAAAATAAATTTTATTTTTATATGCTAAAAATCAACAATCTGAAATTAAGAAAATTTTATTTACAGCACCCATTTCTTTTTTTGAAAAGAAAAAAATACTTAGGAATAAGTTTAACAAAAGAAGTATAAGACTTGTGCCCTGGAAACTACAGAGCATGAAATAAGTAAAGGAAAAACCAAATTAGTAGAAAAACAGCTTGTTTTCATGGATTGGAAATTTAAAATGATTAAGATGGCAAGGACTTCTCTGGTGGTCCAGTGGCTCAGATTGCATACTCCCAATGCAAGGGCCCTGAGTTTGGTTCCTGGTCAGGGAACTAGATCCCACATGCCACAAAAGATCCAGCACAGCCAAATAAATAAACATATTAAAAAATATATATTTATATATATACATATGGCAGTACTCCTCAAGCTAATCTACAGATTCAATGCAATCTCTATGAAAATGACAACTGATTTTTCTGCAGGAATTGTCCGTCTGATCCTAAAATTCATGTTGAGATAGAAAGGGCCCAGAATAGTCAAAATAATCTTTTAAAAAACAACAAATTTGGAAGACTCAGACTCATTTCAAAAATCATTACAAAGCTGCAGTAATCCCAGGACTATGTAGTATATGTGTAAAGATAGATACAGAGATCAGATAGAGAACAGAGTCCAGAAATAAACCTAGACATCTATAGTCAATTGGAATGATGTGGTCAAATTATATACAGGATCCCCAGTTAAATTTAAAGAACAAATAATTTTTTAGTAGACCCTGAACAATGTTTGGAACATACTTATACTAAAAAAATTGTTCATAGTTTATCTGAAATTCAAATTTAACTAGACATCCTGTGTTTTTATGTGCTAAATTTGGTAACCCTGAATAGGGAGGCAGGACAGACAAATTTTGCCCACATTGTTATATGCCCAAGGCTCTGGGAAGGGNCGTTAGCAGTCACTGCACAGATTTCCTCAATGAGACCCTTGTGTGCCTGACAATGTGACTATTTGTTTGAAAGTCACTACCACTGACATTTGTGCTGCTCAGCGCTGAGTTACCAGTGCTTTCTTTATGTCACTGTTTCTCTTCAGTAACTAAGAAAAGCAAAACAAAGTACAAATAACTGCTTATTCAGAAAGAAATCTCAGATTGTTCCTTAAACCTGCTCCAGGCAGCACATACAGACTTTTGAGTGATCTGGAAAATATGAAAAACCCTTGGCTGGGAGACAAAACCCAAACTGATCTGCGGTGATGGCAAAAGCAGAAATACGAGCTCGATAATAAAAATGAATTTCTGTACAACTGCTCGTGGCTTCAGGAGGGAGGAGGAGATCTCAGAAGTTCAACTATGATCTGATGTTTGAAAGGAAGCTGCATGGGAGNCACATTCCCCATGTATACTCATGGTGGATTCAAGTCAATGTATGGCAAAACCAACACAATATTGTAAAGTAATTAGTCTCCAATTAAAATAAATTATATTAAAAAAAATAGAAGTTAATCCCAGGAAGAAACTGAACAGGATGTTCCAGACATAAAGACAGCAGGTTTGTTAGAGGTAGGTAGCTGACTGAAATCTAGAAGAGACAGAAGACAGAGAGAGGAAAGGGAGAGGAGAAGCAAAAACAAAACACACACAGGGCTTCCCTGATGGCCCAGTGGCTGAGACTCTGCACTTGGAATGGAGGGGCCCAGCTTCAGTCCCTGACCAGAGCAGTAGACCCCACACGCCACAGCTCAAAGGTCCTGCATGCCACAGAGAACATCAGAGACCCACACGCCGCAACTAAGGCCTGGCACAGCCAAATAAGTGAGAGAAAATGAGTAAGTGAATGCTTTCTAAAAAGAAGAGAGAGAGAGGAAAGGGGCATGGGTTGAGGAGCAAGTATTGAGAAGCAAAGCTGGAAGTCAGTGGGCTTTGGGCTCATTAGAGAGTTTGGGTACAACTGGGAGCCAGCCATTGGGAAAAACAGAGTACTTGGTAAGCATGTAATAGATGCATAAAGTATTCTTATGTTCTGGAAGGGTCAGGGTGCAGACTCCAGGAAACGTGGCACATTCTGGGGTTATTCACCCGGGGCTCATATTTGAAAGTTCAGGAAACCAATTTGAATAAGTAGGGTAAGGCAGGACTACGATGGAATTTGGTCATCTCGGTGGTCTCTTACCTGCCAAGTGATACAACAGACATGACACATTAGCACCATGTATCCAGTGTCCTGGATGAGAAAGAGACTTGAGGCTTGATGCCAGATATGTAACTGTTATTCAGGATCAGACTCTAGACCAGGTGTACAGGAGAGCAACAGAAGCAGAAATGAAGAGGTGGATAGAAGTCTTCTGAAACGAAAAACCAGCAGTATGACAGGGGAAGGGGACAGCCTGCTATTTCCTCTAGCTGAGGAAAATGAGGGCGTGGTGGTTCCAGCATGAAGTAGGCAGATGTGGTTTGAGAGAGAAAATAGTAAGTTGAGTTTGACTCATTGTGTTTTAGACACAAGAGAGTAAAAAAAAAAATGAAACTTTCTGCTTGGAAGATATTTGTGAGGGAAACAAGAAATTGAAGCTGGAGTTACAGATTTGGGAATCATCAAAACATAGATGATTGTTCAAGAGTGAGTAGATGCTTCTTCATGTGCTTTGGACTTCCCTGCTCACTCACACAGTAAAGTGTCTGCCTACAAGGTGGGTGACCCAGGTTCGATCCCTGGTTCAGGAAGATCCCCTGGAGAAGGAAATGGCAACCCAGTCCAGCATTCTTGCCCAGAGAATCCCATGGATGGAGGAGCTTGGTGGGCTGCAGTCCATGGGATCGCTAAGAGTCAGACATGACTGGGCAACTTCACTTTCACTTTTCACTTTCATGCATTGGAGAAGGAAANCAAGAAATAACTAATAACAGGTACCAGTACTATCCCCGATTTTTCAATTGTGGGAATGGAAAGTATGAGAGATTAAGTAATTTACTCAAGGGATTTACTTAAGTAACTTACACACAGGACTTGTTCAAGGTCACAGCCAGAGTTAAGGTAGCTGAGCGGGATGCAGCAAAGGACTCTTTCCCTCACACCCCAGAATACAAAATACTGCCCTGGAAGTCTGCTACAGAATCCTGATTTCTAGTTCTAGGCTCATTTATTCAGTGCGGTGATGTGATAACACAGAACATTTTGGACTCCGTCCATTTATACCTCTCATGAACTTTAGGTCCTTAGAGAGTAATATTATTTACCTGGTTGTGGATGAAATAATTTAATATATTAAACGTTCAGGCAGAGTCTAGGCACTGGATATTTTAAGTTTCCTTCCCTTCCAATTCCTCCTTTAGCATCAGGCCTTACTTCGGTGGTGAGGAAAAAAAGAAGGTTAGCCCAGCCAACAATCTGTCATTCCCACCCTAGAGGGAATTAGCTCATCCAGATGCAGCCCTAACTGGCAGGAGACGGAGGAGGCAGCCTTTTTGCTTGGAGAGCAAAGGACAGGAAGACATAATTTTTGAGTATGGTTTACTTTGGGAGCAGGCAGGTTTGGATGGGTGCCCCAGGAGGCTTTTGGAATAGCTAGAGGGCATCAGAAGAACCCAGAGAAGCCACTGTAAGTAGGAGGGAGCTTTTTTATCACAGACTGACTTAAAGCCCGCCCTACGTAAGCCTCATTAACAAAGGGTTGTTGTGCAAGTGTCACCTGGAGTATCTGCTGCTTCAGCTTCAGCCAGGAGAGACTAGGAAAAGAACAGTGATTCAGTCTTCAAAGTTAGTCTTTGTTTTGTGTTCTTTGGGTTTCTTTTTAAAGTCCTCGGCCCCAGGTATAAACATCTTCAGAGATGCACAAAATCCAAAATTAAGTGCCTTGGTTTAGGTCACAGAGTTTGGTCTAGAGCCCCCCCCCCCCAAAACCCGTGTTGTAATCACTAAGTTTAATCCATTCGCTTTGGGTTGAAAGGCACACATTGCTTCTTCCAAGAAGCTTCTCCTCCATAATGCTGCGAAAGTTTACTTATTTTGAGAAATTTTAGTGGTAATATGTAGTCTGGCATACTCTGTCAATAAACATTTGTTTAGGCAAGTCTTTTGAACACCTGTTTTTACCAGGTACTCTATTGCCTGCTAGGGATTTGGCAATGAACAAAAAATGTAGCCCCTCATGCTTTCATGAAGGTTACACTTAGAGGTGGGTGGCATGGTAGAGTAAATGATAAATTATGTAATCAGCTAAAAGGTGATAGAGAAAAGTAAAACAAGGGAAAGAAACAAAAACAGGGTTTGTGGAGTGGATAGTACAATTTATATTGAGACTGGTTAAGGAAGTTCTTACTGAAAAGGTGACGTTTGGCTAAGACTCGAAGGAGGTGATGCAGTGAGCTGTGTGTCTATCAGGGGAAGAGCATGCCACTGATTTATCCACTACTTGGGACTTGCTCTTGGGTTCCTTCATGTTGGTAATTTTATTTTTTCTTCTGTCCCCTAATAAATTCTCATGAGCATGTATTTCATCTTCTGCTTCCTTGGGTCTGATATGAGTGCCTTCTACAGAATGTTGTTTGTACCACAGGCTTTTTTTTTTTGTACCACAGGCTTTTAATAAATGCTTGTTGAATATTTTGTTTAAAGTCATTTTCTCACTATTGCCCTTTTTAGGCAAGAAATGAAGGGAAAACTACAGTAGTTCAGTACTCTGTCCAATAGTCTAAATTACTTAGAATGTCCAAACCAACATTTAACTGCGCTATCCAACATTCTGGGTTGGTATCCTTTGCCTTCCATAAACATTACATCTAAAAAGATTTGCAAAAGTCTTGGCTTCTCCTAAATTCAAAACAGGAAGCCCCTATAATCTCTAAGCTGTCTTTATTCACCTCCAAACCCCAAACTGGAATCAACATTACTATTTTGTAATTACAGTCTCTTTGTAAAATGAGCTCTGACATTTAAAAAAAGTGATTTCCTGCTTAAGCTGGAGACATCCTGTTATTCTTAATAATATTCTATGCCACCTAAATATTAACGTACCTTGAATTCATAAGGACAGAACCATATATGGCTGGTAACTCATGTGTTTCTCTTTGATTTTTGCAAAAAGAGACGCTTCACAGAAACACTTTCCAATTTCTTTTTGAACAAGATTCTTAGTTTTCATGTCGGTGAGACACTGACCTTGTTTGATTCAGTGCTTTCCACAGAAGTACATAACCTGTGCTTGATTTTGTTTTGAAAAGACAAATTGAAAATGCAAAGGAATTATAACAATGTTGAAGATCCTAATGACGCCAACAACAATAATGTTGGGGAAAATTTAACAGAAGATCAAAGTCAGAAGACAGAGTCAGCAGCTGAGGAATGAGCTAACATTACACATGAGAGATGGAGACAAGGTGATGTCTTAATGAAGGTGAAGGGGTTGGGGCGTCAAGGGGGATCATTCTCTAAAGTATACCTGGTAAAAACCCAGAAGACAAACTCATTGTAAGAGACAGATCAAATGGTAGGTATTAAGAAAGTCAAATGTGTCAAGAAGAGCTTGCTGCTTTGACACCTGTGGTCATGTACATGCCTCTAAAGAAGACTATTAGGATAACAGGGATGTAATCACTCAGGCTTTTTTCCAAGAATATCCATTTCTAGCACCACATATTTTCTCCCAGTCAGCCCTCAAATTTATTCAGTAATGCTTTAGTCACCATCTGGGGAAATAAACATCCAATCAAGCACAACTATCCCGAATCTTAATCATTTCAGGATGTTAGATATAGAAAAAAAGGACTGTTCTTGATTCTTTCTACAATGCATACGATACTACTTGCACATCTGGAGAGAGAAGGACAGCTGCTCACTCTGTATGTGAAACCTTGGGCAAATTATTTACCATTTTGAATTTCACTTCCTTTAACTATAATACAGGGATAAGAATACAAAACTTAGATGGATGGTGCTTAGGAACATGAAAACAATAGCCAGCTTATACCAAGTTCCAGCACATCTTTAAACCCTTTATATGTATGAATGTATTTAATCCTAATAACAATCTATGACATAAGTATCATGATTTACAGATGAGGGAACCAAGCCCAGAGAGATCCGGGCCATTTCAGATTCAACCGTGTACTCAACTGCCACTCTGAAATATTTCTCTAATGATGGATGTAAAACACACAGTCAAACAAAATATTATTTTTGTTATAGGGAGAAGATACAATATTTCTCACTTAAGCAGATTCAGTTACACAGTGATTGCTTCCCTGAGACTCCCAAACATATTCAGGTGAGAAGAAAATCAGAATGGATAAAAACAGACACTTTAAAAATAATGGGATTAGGCTTCCATGATGGCTCAGTGGTAAAGCATTTGCCTGCTAATGTCAGGGAACACAGGTTCAGTCCCTGATGCAGGAAGATTCCATGTGCTGTGCAGCAGCTAAGCCCATGTGCCATAACTACTGAGCCTGTGCTCTAGAGCCCGGGAGCTGCAACTACTGAACCTATGTGCCACAACTACTGAAGTCCACACACCCAAGAGCCTATGCTCTGCAACAAGAGAAGCCACCACAGTGAGAAGCCCGTGTGCTGCAACTGGAGAGCAGTCCCCGCTCCCAGCAGCTGGAGAAAAGTCCACACAGCAGTGAAGACCCGGCACAGCCAGAGTGAATAAATAAAATTATTTTTAAAATATGGGATTCAGATACATCTCCTTTTGGACCGCATGTCTTAGATTGATAAGTGGGCTGAACCGACTGGTGATCTCAGTCAAAAAAGGGGCTCCCTTTAATGAAAAAAGCAGTTCAAGCTACTTGCTTGACTAAATCAATTGTTTTATTTTAAAATCAACAGTCTGTCAGTTTAGCAGGGCTCCAGCTTTATTCCTAGGGTTTTGTGATTCTTTGGAGGTACAAAATGGAGTTAAATATTGATCTTGTTCCTTCAATCAATAAATTTGTAAACAGATCACATCACTGAAATGACAAATTCTGCCACCATTTTTATGTTCAGAATCTATCACTTGATGTTTATAAAGTCCACTTACACATTTTCTTGTGGACATTGTCAGCAAGCCCAGGGGAGGAATATGTTCTTGCCATGATCTCAGGGGTGAGGTGATAAAAGTAACAGTCAAGTGGAGCACTTTCCTCAAGGTGTCAAAATATATCGGTGAAGATATTTGATCAGACTTCAAAAGTGGCATAATGCAAAAGCTATGCTTGTCATTTTTATTTTATTATGAATGTATTTTGTGGCCCATTTTGATAGTAACACAAAAGTGGGACTATTTGAAGAAAACAATAGAACAGTAATGAACTTATTTGCAAGGAGGTAAAAATAAAACATTGGTTGTATCAGAAATAAAAATCGTCAAGAGAAACAAAAGAACCTTTACAACAGACCAATTATGTGTGAGCAGTAGGTCTGGTGGTTGGAAGAATTTATCTGAGTGAATCTTTCAGATTTAAACACTGACTGCCACTTACTTGCTGTATACCACATACATGTTAAATGTTATTATTGTTGTTTTATTATTGGTACAATAAAAACCTAAGTTTGCCTAAATTATGGTACCTAGTAATGTAAGAATGAGGCAAAAAGCCAGTCAACCTGGCTTTAATTCCACTTTTTGGCAACTATGAAGAGTGCTGCAAGGAACATGCACCGCAGTGGCTTTTGAAAACCCATTTTACAGGCAGTGGTATAGCCCAGTCATCAGGCACGTTGTCTCTTCACCCATACTACTCTAGTTCTAATCCTGGCTCAGTCATTTACATTTGTTATCTCATGTTATCCTGTTGTTGTTTTCCTACCATTATCCTATTGTTCTTATCCTACTCATTATTTTATAACAATGACTGTACAGTATTGGCAGTACTATTAATCCACATTGTAGAGGAGTGGATGAAGGGGTAAGGTCCCTCTGAACAAGGACACACAGCTAGTAAGTGGCAGATGTGCGATCTGAATCCAGAAGACAGAGAAATGGAGGCCAGCTCTGGATCACCCATTTATTAATTGTGCCAGCCCTAAGGGTGCAAGCACAGGTGACCCACTCTAGAGGGGTTCCTCACACTTCCCTCAGCTACTTTAAAAAAAAAAAATTGTTGACCACCCCGCACAGCATGCAGGATCTTAGTTCCTTTACCAGGCATTGAACCTGAACCCCCTGCATTGGAAGCGCAGAGTCTTAATTGCTGGATTGCCATGGAAGTGCCAACCTTTGGTTTTTTTTTAACTACATCCCAACTCAACTGAAGAGAGGTTTGGTCTACCACAAATACCCACAGAACTTCCTGCTCTCTTCAAGAAAACATACCCCCACAAAAAAAAAAAAAAAAAAGAGAGAGAGAGAGAAAGAGAGAGAAGAAAAGCACAGAGTTTATTAAATTTCTTTTAGGCCCCCTGCCTGATTCTCCACCCCGCTGCCTAACTTGTTTCAATTTCTCCCAAGGAAGCCCATGAGTATGTGCTGATTTGCTTGGCTACAGTCATGGGTACTTTTTAGAAAAACAAAGCCAAGAAGAGCTCTAAAGCCTCCCATGACTCGCACCATCAGCCAATAGTTGTTTTATTAAGTGCTGATTCCGCCTGTGGAGCTGAGTTAATGGAGGTGGGGAAAAAAAAGTCAGAGCCAAAACAAGGCACCATTCAGATGCAGTATTGAAAATATCAAGGTAACAGAGAGTTTCTGTGCCCAGCCCCACAGGGCCAAGTTCTATATGAATGAAGGAGAGAGGTTGTTCGACATCCACCCAGTTAAACTATTCACAGAGATCCAGCGAGAGGGAAAAGACCTATTACTCACAGCCTCCACCCCTGGGCAGCTTGAGATTCTTCGCAAGGGGAGAGTTCCTTGCATTTTGTCTGATTTCGCTGAAAAATTTGAGTTTTACCTAGAATCTGGTTGATTAATCACATGTTCTGTTTTTGGGTATTGTTTTTCTTCCCCTGGCTCTTCAAACCAGGGGGATTGCAGACTTGCAGATACCAATCAGAAAACATAGACTTGAATGAAAGAACCTTGCGAAATGCGAAATGTGGAACAAAATAGGAGTTGGAAAGAAAACTGAAAGCGATATAAATCATGGCTGTCAGAACAAAGCATCACTATTAATGGCAAATCTTGCAGTCATGAAATTCAGATAGGCACCTCACTGGAATTCTTCCCCTGGTCAGTATGCCTATGTGTGGATGTGAGCTCAAATGTGCATATGTGTTTTAGAAGGAATAACCCAAACAGAGACAGCCTGCGAAGCAGCAAGTGGGGAAAATGGCAAAATGAGGAGGGATGGATAAAGTAGCCAAACTGAGAGCCTGCTGCTGAAATTACAACCAGATTGCCTCCCCAAAGCAAAAAACAAATAAGCTCAAACACATAAACCCCTGTGGTTAAACCCTTGTGGCAGATTCACTTTCACAAGGGTACCTGCGAGACAATGTCCAGATCCCTCCTTCCAGACGAGAGAGAGGCCTGTGGTCAGAGGAGGAAGGAGGGGTGATGTTGGCTGCAGGATCGGAAAAACTCCGAGGGGTCCCAGTGGCCTGCTCGGCAGGGTGGGACAGACACAGGGGTGAGACCTGCACAGAAGACCTGGAGACAAGTAGCTGTTCAGGAAATGCAGACAGCAGAGACGCTAAGGAGCACTGGGAATGAGAACGTAAAAGCAGCTGGAGAAAGGGTAGGCTGGCCTGGAGACGCGGAGCACATGTGCTGACATCTGACATCTCTCAGCAGCACCCAGACGCTCCGTGACTAAAGCGAAGGCTGCTGTGCATTTCTGGATTTCCACATCACAAGCGGCAGACTCTGGGAGAGTGTTCTTGGAATGAGGTGGACATATGGTTGCGCACCCTGGGCCTGCTGCCTCAGATGTTCTGAAACAGCAGCAACTCCGAGTGAAAAAGAATAAATGAATCCAAGCCGGTGCAAAACTCCACTCCACTTGGCTGGTGGGAGGGATGGTATTCATTCACTTAGATCCCAATATAGAGTCTCATCTTGGGCTCTTTCCATGAACTAGATGAATATTAATAACGAACATTGTAATTACTTAATATTGCTTACCGTGCCAAGCTCATTATTTGGATTTGTTATTGACTTTTTACAGCTACCCAAAGAGGTAGCCCTTATTAACATCCATCTCCATTTTACATAGTTGTTGGGTAACTAGGCAAGTCACTGTTGCCAGGATGAGGCAGAGCTGAGGTTTAAACAGCAGGTCCTGCTCACTCAGGGGCAGCTAAAGGCCCTGCCTGTAGGACTGAGGTCCTGAACTCAGTTAAGAAATTACCCAGGTCTTTACAATGGTAAAGGTTACAGGAAGGATTCAAATTTAAATTACATGGCTGCCAGTCATGCACCATCCAACCCTCAGATGGCGCAGGTTTTTTTTGTTCTTCTAACACTGCTACATAAACATTCTTTACTCTGCTTTTTCTGAGATAGAGACATGGAGCTATGCAAAAGAACCCCTTCCAGGTCCCTTCCTTATGGCCAGCAAGGGTTCCTCCATTTTCTCCCAGCCCCTGTGTTTCTGCAGTGCTGAAAAAAGAAGTTACATTTGGAATGATGCATTGAGGCCCTGCTGGATTCTGGCGTGCCTTCCTCATTGATAAGGACTCATCATTGAGTAAATTTAAACTCTCTTTGGCCTAGTTTTCTCCTTAAACCAGTTTTATTGCTCGAATTCTAATTCCCCCAAAATTGGATGGCTATGTATGGTATCCATGGCAACCTTCACTTAAACAGAATGTGAAATTAACCAGGCCACTCTGTGCCTCTGACACTCCACATAAATGGAATTAACCGCAGACAGAAGCATGCTGGGTGTTTTTTCAAGACAATTTCAGGAATTCTCTGCCCACAGAGTCCTAGAAGGGTCAGATTGTGTTCTGTAGATAGAGCCAATCAGAGCCTCAGTTTCCCCATTTCAGAATTCTAGTATTTGGGTGTTTAGCTCCTTTAATTGTTCCCCCGACCCCTATTTTCATTGGATTGATTCAAATTTTTAATTTTTCCCCCTTCATTAGTGGCATTGCATTTGAATATATCCTACTTCTATTTCACTACTGTTTGTCCTTGATTTAAAAAAAATGAATAGGCTTATTTTTTACAGCTGTTTTAGGTTTAGAGAAAAGTTAATCAGAAACTATGGAGTTCCCATATATCTTCTCCCCAATCCCCAATTCCTTCTGTTATTAACATTTTGCATTAGTGTTGTACTTTTTTTATAGTTGATAAACCTACATCGATACGTTATTATTAGGTAAAGTCCATAGTTTGCATTTGGCTTCCCTCTTACTGCTGTGTATTCTATAGGTTTTGACAGAGGTATAATGACATGCACCCACCATGGCAGTCTCATACAGAATAATTTCATAATAGTCCCCTATGCGCCCCTCCAAGTCCCTGGCAAACACTGATCTTTTACTGTCCTTGTAGTTTCGGCTTTCCCATGCCATGTAACAGGAATCAGGCAGTTTATAGCTTTTTCAGACTGGCCTCTTTCACTTACCCGTATGCAATTAAGTCTCTCCATGTCTTTTCATTGCCTTTAATTTTTTTTAGCAAACATGTAAACCGATATTTTTCTACCGAAATAATCAGTATCTACCCTGCTTTCCTACCACAAAGCAGTGCAAAGTCATACTTCTGTTTTCCTTTATATCAGCTACTTCCAACCCAGGTTTTGTTGAAATTGGTTCCAGATAGGTATTAAAAATTTTTAATATTATACCTCTTACATCAGACATCTCATTTCTTCATATATGAAGCCTCACTACTCCACTGTCATCAGTTGTTTAGACTTAACTCTCTGTGTACCTCTTTGTTTGTTTGTTTTACTTCTTGCTTTATTGGACTCTTTTTCCTGGCTGTAGTTTCTAGGGCTGTCTTCGGGGGTGGGTTAGCAGAGGTAAATGAGACAGGACAGGAACTCCTTTGACAGCTGGAGTTCCACTGGAGATGTAGCCAGATTTCTAACTCCAGCCCTTCTGGCCAGCCTCTGGAAAATTGGACTGCCCTGCTTGACATAAATTTAGCCAGCATGTATTAAGCAACTGCTACATGCTAGCACTGTGTTTCAAGAGAAGTGTATGTCCCTTGGCTTCTGTCATCAAGAATTTTCTATCCTCTGGGACTTCCCTGGTGGTCTAGTGGCTAGGACTCTACTCTCCCAAGGCAGGCGGCCAGGTTTTAATTCCTGTTTGGGGAACTAGATCCCACATGCTGCAACTAAGAGCTTGCATACCTCATCTAAAGATCCCGCGCGTGGCAACCAGGACCCAGGGCAGATAAATAAATATTTTAAAAAGAGAAAGAATGTTCTCTCTTCACTGCTGTTGATGAAAATTTGAGGGTAAGGGACAGGAAGGTGGTAACGGGTGTCCAGGACATACTTTCTGAGTTGGAAAATGATGGAGAGCAAGTCAAGATAATTAACCAATATTAATACAAATAGTATTAATCATTGACATATATTAAGAATTGCAGAGTTTCTTCTCAACTCATTAAATTCTTATGACAACTCTATGAGATGGGTAATATTATTCCCATTTAGGAAATTAAAGCACAGAGAAATCAAGTACCTGCCCAAAGGTCAGAGAACTAGTTAAGTGGTACCGCATGGATTTCAACTGGGGCAATCGCCCCTGAGTCCTGGGCTAACAAGGGGGTTAAAAGATAGTTTCCCTGCTCTGGGTTTCTCCTGCCCAGGCTGTCCTCTGATGCCCCTCTTGCTAGATTTCTAAGAAAAAATCCTGCTTCTCTTTTTCTACTTTTCTGCTGGCTTTGCTCCTGGGACCATAAGGTCCTTTACCACCTGGTTCAAGGTCCTTTACCACCCTCCAGCTCTGGCCCCTCTCATGCCCTCACTCTAGTCTCCCTGAACCTTCTTCCTTCTCTCCCTCTGTCTTGCCATCTTAGGACTTTCTGTTTCTGTTCCTTCTCTTCCTGGAATGCCTTTCCTCTCCTTGATAACCTGCAAAGCTCCTGCTACTTATATTTCCAGGTCACTCTCAGACAGAGCCTCCTTTGTGAAGACTTTCCCCAGAGTCCTAGGCAAAGTTGGTAATTTAATTCTCTAAGCATTCATACATCTATTCATATCCTTATTATAATCCTTGATAAAGTGGGATGCATGTTGCTATCTGTTTACTTGCCTGCAACCTCCTTAGTGTCAGAGAATGTCTTACTCATCTCTGTGTCCTCAGCCTTTCATGGAGCCTTTCACATGGTTGTCCCTTAATGTATAGCTCGTATAAAAACCAGCAACTGCTGTGGTGCTCCATCTCACGGGGTGCCCTTCAAAGAAGCACATTCACCATCAACAATTAAGGCAAGTATTATAATTCTCACTCAGTTGCTTGAGGAAACATCCGAGGAGTGTACGGTTTATGCACTGCAAGGCCTTTAGAAAAGCAACTCCTTGTCTCTGCCACTTTCAGTTGCTTCCATAGACATGGGAGCTCCTTTTCTTTCATTCACTTGTTTGTTCATCTATTCAGTCAGTAAACAGTTATTGAGAACCTATTAGGTGCCAAGTACTCTTTTATCGAAAACGCTCTCTCCCTTCTACTCTCACTTTTCAAATCTCAAAATTCTCTCCAGGCATCTAACCCAAGAGCTTTGCTATTCCTTTCCTCTCATACCCTCTCTTGACTTTATTCTGAAGATCAGCTTAACCTTTCTGGCCTCTTTGTTTTCTCTGTTAGTCCATGAACAAGATTTCCCTTGATAAATCATAGTCTAGAAACTGACCCAGAAAGCTAGAATCCTTGCTCCTTAGACTCTATTTAAGAGGACGGGGGCCGAATACGAAAATTAATGGTGGAAATCTAAATTGGTGTAGCCACTCTGAAAAACAGTGTGGAGGTTCCACAGAAAGCTAAAAATAGAACCACCATATGATCCAGCAGTTCCACCTCTATGTATATATCTGAAGAAGATGAAAAGACTAATTCAAAAAGATGGACCCCAGTGTTCACAGCAGCATTATTCATAATGGCCAAGACATGGAAGCAACCTGAGTATCCATCAACAGATGAATGGATAAACAAGGTATAGTATATTTATGTACAATTGAATATTAGTCAACCATAAAAAGAATGAAGTTCTGTCATTTGCAACAATGTGGATGGATCTAGAGGGTTTTATGCTTATAAGTCAGAAAAAACCAAATACTCTATATTATCACTTATATATAGATTGTAAAAAAAAATGAATATGTAACAAAACAGAGACAGACTCATAGATATGGAGAACAAACTAGTGCTTATTAATAGGAAGAGAGAAGGGGAGAGGGGCAAGATAGGAGTAGGGGATTAAGGGATACAAACTGCTGCTGCTGCTGCTAAGTCGCTTCGGTCGTGTCCGACTTTGTGCGACCCCATAGATGGCAGCCTACCAGGCTCCCCCATCCCTGGGATTCTCCAGGCAAGAACACTGGANTGTGTGTGTGTGTGTGTGTGTGTGTGTGTGTGTATCTATATCTGTCTATATATCTATATTTTTTTTCTCTTATTGTTTGAAGGAGTTTCCTTATTTGAATTGACTCGCTCATTGTAACTTCTGCCCACTGATCCTGTCCTATTTCTAGTCCCCAAAGGTGCCACAGAAAGGATCTGGCCCTAATACAATGACAAACTTTCAGATATCAAAAGGCCCATGTGCTGAATCTTTCTTCCTGATCCCCGGTCCCTCTGCAGGCCTTCCTCTTCCTATTTTATTTTTAGCTGTCTCTTCTGTTAAAGAGTGTCAAAACAATACCTAAATTAAACCTATATTCAACCAGAGGTACACCAGTCAAATTGAGGTGAGGGTAGAAAGAGAGAGGGGACATTTAGTACTCTACTTAATTTAGCTGTAAAAACTTGCAACTTGACTTTTTTTTTTTTTAATGTAGTTGAATATGTTTGTTTCATAGCCTGGATATGTTTTTAGAATGTCCGTGCTTTTGGGGCTTCCATCATAGCTCAGTCAGTAAAGAATCTGCCTGCAATGCAGGAGACCTGGGTTCAATTCCTGGATCAGGAAGATCCCCTGGAGAAGGAAATGGCAACCCACTCCAGTATTCTTGCCTGGAGAATCCCGTGGACAGAGGAGCCTGGCAAGCTACCATCCATGGGGTTGCAGGAGTCAGACACAACTTAGTGGCTAAAACCACCACCACCATGCTTAAAGGTAATATTTCATTTACCTTTCTAACTATATTCTCTGTCTCTGGCTACTCTATTTTAATAGGCTAAAACTAGAAGAAAATTAAGAGCCACCTATTTTCTTTACTCTGAGTTTCTCACCTCATATATATTTCATGCTTCGTGTAGAAATGTCATTAGTATCAAAGAAAAGATGTCAGAAAGTTTTGAGTAAACACATTTTCTTTGATTCTGCCATCTCCCAACCAAATACAGTTTCTATGTGATTTACATGAAGCAACTCAAAGGAGTTATAGACATGGATGGAAGTTGAGAATCTTTCAGGCAACTACTAGTAACCATGGTAATTTTGAGAAAAATATATTATGACATTTTCCTGTCTCAGGGCCTTTTAACTTCCTTTTACTTCTTCCTGGGAGCCTTTTCCCCTTGGAAATCAACATAACTTAATCCCTCACTTCATCTCAGTCTTGGCTCAGATGTCATCCTATCAGTGAGGCCCTGCCAAGTCTGCTGACTTAAAATTGTATTTCCCTGTCCACATGTCCATACACCCTGGGTCACCTCCCTTCCCTGCATTACTTTTCTCCATAACACCCATCAGCATCTTACATGTGCTTTTTCTCATTTTATTTATGAAAGCTATCATTCATACAGGAGAGTATAAAAAATGTGTGTACAGTTGAGAGCAAACACTTGTGTAGCCACACCCCAGGATAAGAAATATGAATCTTCCCCTGTGTTACTCCCAGAGGTAATGACTATCTTAACATTTCTGATAACCATTCCTCTAAATTTCTTTCTTGTTTTATCATCTGTGTATGTATACATTAATAATAATACATCATTTCCTTATTTATTATAGTCGGAATAATAGATCAAGATACCTGGCATTCATTGTACAAATGAATTTCTAGACCTACTCTAGAGTGAAGTCACTCAGTCATGTCCAACTCTTTGCAACCCCGTGGACTGTAGCCCACCAGGCTCCTCTGTCNGACTGCAGCCTACCAGGCTCCTCCATCCATGGGATTCTCCAGGCAAGAGTACTAGAGTGGGGTGCCATTGTCTTCTCCTTACAAACTACTATGTCTAAAGTAAATAAACACCACACTATAAAGTACAGGGTAGGGAAATATAGCCATTATTTTGTAATAACTTTAAATGGAATAATCTATAAGAAAGTTGAATCACTGTGTTGTACACTTGAAACATAATATTATACGTCAACCATATTTCAATTTAGAAAAACCAGTAAATAGTATATTTAATATCAACCTTGAAAAAAAAGGAAATGAATACATCAGTAATATTGGTCCTTGTTATAGGTTAATGTGTAAATATACAAATAAAAAATAAGAATCCAGGCAAACATGTTCCAAGTTCCAAATAAATGATACAATCAGTAAATGCTATAGGATTAAGGACCAGAATAAATGTTTGGGCCCCAGCTGAATTTCGTCAGAGTGATTTAATTGTGGCAGTACAGTGAAGCCAGCCTTGGAGGTGGCCTGGGGGAGTTCAGCTCTCAGCTCCACCTCTCAGCATTTGTGGGGGGCGGGGCGTCTGGGACAAGCACCCTAACTCCTCTCCATCCTCTAGCTTGTCTCTAAGATGGGGTTTGTTTACAGTAGCAGTCCTCTTCTCTGAGGAGGTTCTTTTGGAACTTAGAGAATGGTTGTTCAATCCGAATCTTTCATCTCTTAATTCTTTATGTGTAGTACCCAGTGAAAGGCAGAAAATGCTGGGGCCAGAGTCTAAGGTCTGTGTCACAACAGAATTTTCTAAACCCACCAGCATATAAGCTGTCAGGGCAGAAATTTGTCCCTTTTATTCATTGATCTATCCTTAGTGCATGCAACAGTGGCTGGCCCACTATAAGAGCTCACTAAATGCTGGCTGCCTACAGCAATATGAGAGTGCATTTCATTGTCTTTGAAACCTGGATCTCAAACATTGTTACTGAGAGTGACTACTGGTACAGCCTTTTGAACAGCAGTGAGGTGGAATCTTTCCCAGCTTCAAAGGCACACCTTTGCAGGTGGGATATAAACACCTATCCTCTAGCCATTCAATTAAGTATGATTGCAACTTATCTGCATATTATCTGAGTCTGCATGTATCATTTATGGAGCTCATAAGAAGTGTAAAGTGGTGCCTGAGAGCACAAAGTCTAGGGCCGAGCGTCTGGATTTAAACCCCGGCTCTGCCAGATACCAGCCATATGCCCTTTATCCAGTTACTTGGCCCTTTGCGTCCTTGTCTGAGGAATGTGGGTGATAATAACACTCACCTACCTTATAGGGGTGTTCAGAGCGTTAAAGGAATTCACATGTCTAAGTGTGTGGGGTAGCATTTGCTGTGTGAAAGTACATGCTTACTTTTTTATTCCTGGGGGTTGGGGAGGCTCCTCACAGCCCCTTGGGAAGCCCCAATGGTTCAAGAGGTAAAGAACCCACCTGCCAGTGCAGGAGAAGCAGGTTCGATCCCTGGTCAGGAAGATTCCCTGGAGGAGGACATGGCAACCCTCTCCAGTATTCGTGCCTGGAAAATCCCATGGATACTGACAGGCTACAGTCCATAGCGTCGCAAAGAGTCAGACACGACTGAGCATGCCTGATGCACAGCCCCTTTATAGCCAAGTTAAAAACAAGGCTAGGAGCCGCCAGTCAGCTGTGGAGGCAGCCCTTGAATTCCGGTCTGTCTACCCCAGGACCAGCGGGCTTGCCCATCTTTTTCCCCAGTGACCACGGGCAGTACCACCATAGACTCCTTGGCTTACATCATAGACTCCTTGGCTTATACCATGTCTGTGTCCTGATTTGTATTTTCCAAGTCCTCTGCTCTGACTCCAGTTACAACCTCTCCTGTAGGAAACACATCATCAAGGAAACACATCATCTTCTCTGGGTAATCTTACAGGCTAAAGGGGCAGACCCTCATCTGGTGACATAGCAAGGTATCCGGAGGGTCTTCTTACAAATCCAGTGCTCTGTCAGCCTGACCCTCAAATCTAAATTTCTTCATTAGATGATTCTCTTTGTATTTGTCTTTGACTCAGTTTTCTTTTGATTTTATGGCATTAATGGTATCATATCCATTTTTAAAAAAATCCTTGGAGGACTTCCTTGGTAATCCAGTGGCCAAGACTTTGTTTCTAGTGCAAGGGGCCTAGGCTCGATCTCTGGTCAGGGGACTAGATCCCACATGTTGCAACTGAAAGACCCCGCATGCTGCAACGAACATCGAAGATTCCACCTGCTGCAATGAAGAGCCGGTACAGCCAAATAAATAAAATGAATATTAAAAAATAAGTAAACCAAAAATGCTTAATTTTTCTTAAATAAAAATAAATTCTTGGAATCTGGGGCTTGGGGATTGGCCCTGAAAAGGACGGAGGCCCGGCCTTGACCTCAGCGTGGGGCCAAAGCTCTCTGGTGGCTGGCTCTGGAGAAAGGCTGGAGGGGAGAGGCAGGGTAATCCATTTCTCCTTGGTGCTTAAGGCCTGTTTCNTTCTTGGAATCTGGGGCTTGGGGATTGGCCCTGAAAAGGACGGAGGCCCGGCCTTGACCTCAGCGTGGGGCCAAAGCTCTCTGGTGGCTGGCTCTGGAGAAAGGCTGGAGGGGAGAGGCAGGGTAATCCATTTCTCCTTGGTGCTTAAGGCCTGTTTCTCGTTAGAGCTCTGACTCCACGTGGCTTCCTGTGGCTCCATGCCCATCCCCCCCACCCCAACCTTAGTCATACTCTTCCAGGCTCTTCGCATCCTGACAGGGCTTATTTTTAAGGGTTGGTTTATCAACAAGCAGTATTGATTGCCTGCTCTGTGTGAAGATGAGGCTGGAGACCTCAGTGGGGAGGGGAAGGGGCCGTGGCAGAAACCAAAGGAAAGGACCAGCCCTCGGGGATTTGCAGTCTGGCATAGACAGCAGCAGTGTGGTCAGAGGGCCATCTATGAACCAGCAGATTGTCAGGCCCCAGAGTGGTGGCCCTGTTTGACCCCACGAGCCCACCCTGGCAGGAGAGCTTATCCCTTAGTGCTTCCAGGATGAAGCATCCTTCTGTGGGCGGGAACAAAACCAAGTATTTCTGCCCTCTGGTCTGTCCGGGTGCTTCAAGGGGAATTTCCTCAGGCAGCCATGGTTCTGGGATGGACTTTCACTTCTGTCATTAAAACCATCTGCTCGGTGGCCTCGGTTACCTCACTGAGAAGTCATCTGCACTTGCCTCCCTCCCAGCAGCAGCGAGCCCATGGATGCACGTGGCTACAGGCCACAGTTGAGTAGATGCTGTGGGCAGGATTGCCATCGCATCGGTCTCCTAACCCAGCTTCTCACGGGAAACAAGGCAAAACTGAGTCCCAGAGATCTGGGGCTCTGGACTTGCTCAAGATCACACAACTAGACATGGGTCTTGAGGATTCTCGTTCCCTGCTCACACTTTGTGGTAAATCAACACTGCTTCCACCGAGATGATCTTTGTTGTTGTTTAGTCTCCAGTCGTGTCCGACTCTTTGTGACCCCACTGACTGCAGCCTGCCAGGCTCCTCTGTCCATGGGATTCTCCAGGCAAGAATACTGGAGTGGGTTGCCATTTCCTTCTCCAGGGGATCTTCCTGACCCAGGAATCGAACCTGGGTCTCCATCTTTCTGTGTTTTAATAAGGTGGAAATGCCCTGTTCTATTTTATTCTTCCCCCTTTCCAAGAGCACTGACCTACACCTCCATGAGGATTCCTGGGCACACCTACCTGCCTGGAACTTGTGAGACCCACAGGAGCTACAAAGATCCAGACTGGGACTTTGTCCCTATGGAGAACTGTAGAGATGGACCTGACCAATCCATGAGATGAGGACCATCTAAACACAAGTCTTACTTGAGAACAGCCCCAGCTACAAAGTGAGGCTGGATCTTAGCAGGGAATTTAGAAGTTTTGTGTCAGAGTGGAGGGAATTGGGTGGAAATACCAGTTACCGGCTTGCATTTTTGTTGGTGTTTTCCACTGGGCAAATTTTCCATCCATTTCCGATTTTTACATTGAATGCAAACGATATTGCCAAGAGACAAAGGATGTTCTCCTTTCAAGTCAGCAGCCCACTCCATGGTTCTGAGTGGAGGGAGGGGGCACAGCCCTGAGTCTGGGACAGCTGCTGCTTACAGTCTTTTGAGTTACAGGGTAACCAGATTCCTCAAGACAATAATTGGGCTTTTGGGGTCTGCTTGGGTACTCTAGGCACAGGGATGCTGGCTAAAATATCTCAGGCCATAAAAACACCAGAATGAAAATACTCCCAACAACCACACATCCACATATTCCATGCAGAGGCTATTAAAATCTTCAAATTACACCAGTAGTGCTCTTCAAGGCCACAGGAGTACACAGCTGAATGGAAAAGGAAGCGATATTTTCAGGGTGAATTCAGCACCAATCATTATAAACTTTCATTTGTCCTCTTTAAAATTTCTTCCTCAAGCCTTTAAAATTAATCTGTAAGGGTTGACTCCCTTTTTAAATGGTTCTACCAGACCACAATAAGGCATGATTTTTACATATTGCCTTCCTCAATATGACCAACCAAGGCTCTGATGGGGAGAGAGGTCCAGTAAAATTTGATGGTTCTGACCTACTTTTTCTCCTCCCAAACACGTTTGCCAGTCCTCTAGCCCAGACCACCGCCCTGTTTTACCGACTCTCAGTGAGCATCCCCCGTCTTCCTTTCTCACATCCGTTTTCCATGAGACACAAGACTTAATTTTTCTCAAATGCACACCTGTCTATGAGCCTCCCCTGCTTAAAATCTCAGTCATTCCCCATTTTGGCCTCCAAATTCAAACATTTCCCCAGAGCTTAGCAGACCCTTAGTAATCTGGCCCTGCTTAACTTCTCTGATCCCATCTCACAGCATTTCTAGCTTGGGTCATGTCCTCAAGAAGCTCTGTGCTCTTCCTGCAAAGCCTCCCAACCTGCCAGTTTCCTTGCCTGGATGCTTTCTCTCTCTCCATCATTCTGCTAGTTCACGTTCACATTCGGGTCTCAGTAATATCCTGTGAGAGGTCAGAGCAAGTCTCTCATTCATTGTTGATAGTGGGTTGAATGATGTTCCCCCATTAACCCCCCCACCCCACCTCAGATATGTCCTCTAATGCCTCTGAATGTAACCTCATTAGGAAAATGGGTCTTTGCAGATATAATTAAGGATCTGGAGGTGAGATCGTCTTGGAGTATCTGGGTAGGACTTAAATCCAGTGATAAGTGACCTTATAGGAGAAAGGCAGAGGGAGATGGGAGACCAGGGAAGGGAAGGCCATGTGAAGATGGAGGCAGAGGAAATTCCCTGGTGGTCCCATGGTTAGAACCTCGAGCTTCCACTGCAGGGGCTACAGATCTGATCCCTGGTCAGGAAACTAAGAGCCCGTGAGACTGAGTGACACAATCACAAGGCACAAAGCACTTGGGGCCACGGGAAGCTGGAAGCAGCAAGGAAGGTTCTCCCCTAGGGCTTCAGGAGGGAATGCTGCCTTGCTGGTTTCAGATTCCTGGTCTCCAAATCGCAGAAAATTAATTTCTTGTGTTTGAAGGCACCCAGTTGCTAGCAATTTGTTGTGATAGCCGAGGAAACACATACACTGCTGTACCACTCACACTCAACACTCTGCCCAGCACCAAAGAGAGGGGCCCCAAACAATGTCTTGAGTGAGCAATGTCCAGGAGGCTGGCAGGGAGAGAAAAGGGTCTGGGAAGAGTAGGGGTGGGGAGACACCTGAGACATGCTAAAAGATAGCAATTTCCGGCCACATATTCAATACAGGAGGTAGCTCTGCTCTTAGATGAGGGGCCTTCCATGTGTGATTTGCAGCACTGTTTATACAACACTCCAGTGTGCATCACATTATCTGAGGAGGTATTGCAAAAATATCAGAAATGTTCTATCAGCAAAATGAGTTTATTCACTTTTAATAGGAAATTGTTACTTGAAACATATTTCAAATAATTAGCAAATATATATATGTATTTTTATTATGAGATAATTGCTTTACAACATTGTGCTGGTTTCTGCCGTACATCAACATGAACCAGCCACAGGTATACCTATGTCCCCTCATCTAAGAGCAATGGAATAGCAAATATATTTGAGTATCTCTGAGTCTCTTCAAACTTTACACAAGTTGAATGGACTCTCAGTTATTCTCATAAAATTTTTCCCCTGTGCCTTTTCCAACCTTGACTTGGTAAATGGCACCATCCTCCACTGAGCCATGTCAGCCCTAGACTTGAGTGACACTTATTTTTCTGTCTTGCCATCACCCCCACCAGCCAGAGCTGTAAACTCCATTTTCAGAATACATCCCCAGGTGCTCTGCCTCTCACCTTCTTTTCAAGCCACCACGCTCTCGCTCCTGGACTTTACAACAGCCTTCCCATGGAGTCACAGCTGGCCCACTTGCTCTTACAATCTCGTCTCTATGCGAAAGTCAGAGGCACATTTCCAGACATGAATCTGCTCTCAAAACTCCCCTGATAAAAATCTTTCAATTGTTTTTCATTGCATTAAAAAAAAAAAAAATGCAAACGTATATATACCATGGCCTCCCAAGCCACGTGAATCTAGCCCCAACTTACCTTTTCATTCTTGTCTGGTGTAACTGTCACCTATGACCACCATGCCTCTCTCATCATCCTTCTGTTCTTCTAACAATCTAATCTTGTTTCTGCCTCAGGGCACTTGCACTTACTGTATCCCCTGTCAGGAATGCTCTTTAAAGATTTTCATCAGAGTGTCTCCTCATTTTCCCACACCTGCTTCTCAAAGAGGGCTTCCATTACAACCCTCTGTACAAAGTAAAAATAGTCCCCTTTTCTAAGCATCCCATGGCACCCTTGGAATTTCCTCTGTAGGTAGCCTAAAAGCTAAATGAAGGCATTCATCTGCTAGGGCTAACATAACAAAGTACCACATACAGGGTGCCTAGAAGATGAGATCAAGATGTTGGTGGGGTTGGTTCCTTCTGAGGATTGTGGAAGGTAATCCGCTCTGTGCCCCTCCCCCAGCTTCTGGTGGTATGCTGGCAAGCCCTGGTGTTTCTGTCTTCAGCTGCTTCACCCTCATCTCTGCCTTCACGTCACATGGTGTTCTCCCTGTGGATGTATCTGCTTCCAAACTTCCCCTTCTTATAAAGCGGATGCGGGGCCCACCCTGTTCCAGTATGACCTCATTTTAACTGATTACATCTGCAATAACCCTATTTTCAAATAAGGTCACATTCTAAGTGCTGAGGGTTAGGACTGCAACATGTGATTTTTTTTTCCCCTGGGGAGAGGCGGAACACAAGACACCCCATAACAGAGTTGTTCTCTTATTTGATTATTTATTTATTGTCTGTGCTGATAGAAGTTTCTTGAGGGCAGAGATGTCATTCATTTTGTTCCCCCTGCTGTATCCGCTGTATTAAGAACAGTGCTCAGCACAAAGGCTTTCAGTAAGTAATCCTTACTAGATAGTGGCAATGCTTGCCCAACTTTGAATATACTAACAACCTTACTTCCCTGGAGGCTCAGAGGTTAAAGCGTCTGCCTGGAATGCAGGAGACCCGGGTTAGATCCCTGGGTTGGGAAGATCCCCTGGAGAAGGAAATGGCAACCCACTCCAGTACTCTTGCCTAGAGAATCCCATGGAGGGAGGAGCCTGGTAGGCTACAGTCCACGGGGTCACAAAGAATCAGACATGATTGAGCAACTTCACTTTCACTTAACAACCACTACATTGTCCACTGTAAAGGGGTGAATCTATGGTATGTGAAATATATCTCAAAAACAGTTCTTTCATGAATGTATAGATGCAATGATTATGTATTGTATTAATATTCTTTCTGGCACTCACTTTCTCTCTCTGTCATTAGGTCCTAATTCCCCAGAGGTTTAATGACATTAACCTTTTTGAGAATCTGATGACCATTACTCCCCAGTAAAATGCCGATAGGCACATCCACATGTGTCTCCATACAGCTGCATACAGCACTTTTTATTTAGCTTTAGAGGACTCATTAACACCTTAAGCAAGACTTCTGAGGACTGAAATAACAATGCTTAGGTTAGAGGATCTCACCAAAGACCCTTCTAGCTCTGAAAATTAGGGAGTTGTACACACCTGTGCTCTGCATGCACAGGGGCTCTAGGTAGAAAGTAAAATACGTTACCTCTGCTTACAGGGAGTTTATGGTCAACTGGGAGAGAAAGAAACCCATATGATCCAAAACCGTGAGGAGAAGGTTTTGTGCAGGCTCTTGGGTTGAAAGCACCCATGACTAGGCTTTCCTTTGACACTCTGACAAAAGAGCCAGGCATATGTGGTGATAAATAAGAGAATGCAAGCTTGCTTTAGGGTTTCAGAACCAATGTAACCAGTAAAAATGGGTACAATAAATTTAACAAACATTTCATTGATAATTGAAATAAAAGAGATTTTTTCTTACTTCCTCACTTTTCTTAAAAAACCTGCTAATGTCATATGAAAGCGAAAGTGTTAGTCTCTCAGTTGTGTCTGACTCTACGACACCATGGACTGTAGCCCACTGGACTCGTCTTGTCCATGGAGTTCTCCAGGCAAGAATACTAGAGTGTATTGCCATGCCCTTTTCCAGGGGATCTCCCCGACCCAGGGATCGAACCTGGGTCTCCCACATTGTAGGCAGATTCTTCACCATCTGAGTCACTTCTATTTAAAAAAAGATATGAACAATTGTTTTTGATGCAATGACAATGATTTCAAAGCAATGTAATCACAATTCTGCTGCTCTCTGTACCCAGACAGGCCCATAAACTGTGCTGTCAAGGAGCCGGTTTCTCCCTGTCAGTTGGCCTTATCCCTCCCTCCCCTCCCTCCACTCACAAGCCAAGTAGAAACTCTTATAACAAGAGGTTTAATAAAGATGAGGCAGTGGCCTAGTGGAGGAGGGGAGAAAACTGGCAGATAGAATCTTTATACATTCAGAGAAGATCACACATCCAACTGTAGGACATTGTAAAACTCTCCAAACTATGTTGAAAGTTATCTCTTTTCCTTTAAAATGACTGTGGCCAGTTCATATCCCATGAAGGACACTTTAGGAACTCTGAATAAAAAGTTGAATTAGAACGAAGACTTTCTGGAAAGTTTGCTAGAAAGAAAATAAAATCCAACAGTTGTTTTAAAGTTCTACAGCAGTTATCACACGGGTTTAGGTTGGCAAGATTATTGGCCTCAAAATCCCATGTTATCCCACCAACATCATCATTAGGTCAACAGCAAAACCTACCACTCGAAATGATAATGGCATGAGAAGTAAAGGAGTGAAGTGATGGAAGAGGAATGGATGGAGGAAATAGGCAAGGGGTGGAATGGAGTTTGGTTGTTTGGGTGGCTTAAGATAATAGATTTTTATTTTTTAGGTCCATCAGTTTAAATAGGGAGCCTTTTCCACAACCTGACTCTGAAATGACTAGGGGAGTGATTGCTACATTGCTAAAGCTAGTATTTCAAATTTTTAGTATATATTTGAACCAAAAGTCCTGTATTACAGGCAAACCTGGATATAGTCTCTCGCTAAGAAAGCCTTTGTTGAGATAGAAAACCAAAAGTCACTATATCCAGCAAAGATCATATTTTAGGGGAGAGCCACTTGTATTAGCTTAATAGAATCCATTGTTAAATATTCAGGAATTTTGCAAGCTACTTGACATCACGGTGGTAACATGAAATAGTCCACGGTGAAGTTATTTATACCATGAGAAATGGTAGAGGTCAAGGGCTTTTTTTTCCTGGAGGGCTGGCTGCTAAATATTTGCCAGCACACTGTCTTTGTACGTGAATAGTTTTAAAATGCAATTTTAACTGCAAGAAAACCAAGGGAAATACCTCTAACCAACCATTTGGAACAAGCACAGATACTTCTAAAGAGGCACCTTGGAACTCATCTTAAAGATTCGGGCATCAACAAGCACCAACTGAGTATCTAGGTTAATCCTGAGGAGCCAAGGGAAGCATCCAATATAGATCTCAGTCACCAAGTATCTTATAAATTGTTTGGGGAGACAGGATGGGCATACATGGAATAATTATGTAAGAGTACAAAACAAAGTATAAATTACATGTAATATTGTAAAAACTGGGTGCAGCAAGACTTCAGAGAAAAGGAATCATAGAGGGTTAAAATGAAGTAAGAAAAACATGCAAATCATGGTCTTTTGCTCATTCAAAGCAGTAGCAGATAAACTAGCTTTATCCTAATGGGATGTTTGGTTTGCAACAAAGGTATCTTCAGACAGTCTAAAAAAATCCTCTGCTACTTACTTAATATTACTATCACTCTTTAAATATAGTATTAACACAGAGAGACTATTGTTCTTTGTAATAGATGATGACATCTCTGGTGTGTGGCTATTTATATCTTCTTGGCTAGTTGATCAATGGGCCAGCCTTCTTTTTTGCACTTGAGTGTACTGCATTTAGGCCCAGAGCTGCTTAAGTTTGAATGACCAGAGTTTGAATCCCAACTCTGTCAGTTTTTAGCTGTGTGGTCTTAGGCAAATGATTCAACCTCTCTATCCCTCAATGTATGTAAGATGGGGAAAGTATTCATGTCTGTCTCATGGGGATGATGGGTTAACTCATATCAAGTGCTACTGAGCATATAGTAAGCACTGTGTGTGCTGTGTGCTTAGTCCAACTCTTTGAGACCCCATAGACTGTAGCCTGCCAGGCTCCTCTATCCATGGGGATTCTCCAGGCAAGAATACTGGGTTGGTTTGCCATGCCCTCCTCCAGGGGATCTTTCCAACCTAGGGATCGAACCCTGATCTCCTACACTGCAGGTAGATTCTTTACCATCTGACCCACCAGGGAAGCCCATAGTAAGTAATAATAATAAATAATAGTAAGCACTACTATTTATATTTTTCTTGCTATTATTCTGCTGAGCTTGAAGCCCAGCCCTGCCATATGGGTTTAGTGTCTTGTTCCAGGCACTCTTGGACTTGAAACCCTGGTTTCCTCACCTAAAGGACAGGAACGATCATTTCTGTCCACTTGCAGGGCTGTGTGAGGACTCTAGAAAGTAGTGTCCATAAAAGCTCTTCGCAGACTGGAAAGTTCTGCACAGATGTGAGCTGTAGATGCTGGTGGAAGATGTCTGCTCAGAACTGGCCCTTGGGTTCTTGGCCTCGTGACGGCTTGGCATGTTTGGTGTGCTGTGATGGTTTCCACAATCCCATTGCTCTGTCCCAGAGCACAGAGTCACAGCTTGCTGGCTTTCGGTTGTTTTCTCTTTCTGTCTTTTGTCAAAGAGCATTATGTCAATGTACGGGCTTCCCAGACGGCATGGTGGTAAAGAATCCACCTGCCAATGCAAGAGACACTGGAAACATGCATTCAATCCCTGGGTTGGGAAGATCCCCTGGAGGAGGGCAGAGCAACCCACTCCGGTATTCTTGCTGGGAAAATTCCATGGAAAGAGGAACTTCCCTGGTGGCTCAGCAATAAAGAAACCACCAGGCAAGCAGGAGGTGCAAGTTCCATCCCTGGGTCAGGAAGATCCCCTGGAGGAGGGCATGGCAACCCACTCCAGTATTCTTGTCTGGGAAATCCCATGGACAGAGAAGCCTGGTGGGCTACAGTCCATAGGTTCACAAAAGAGTTGGACACAGCTTGGCGGCTAAACAATAACAATTATGTTAATGTCCTCAAAGCATCTCCCCTAAAAGATGAGTTCATTGTTCATAAACTATGTGCTCCCCTCCCATTAGAGCATCGGCTCCCTGAGGGTAGCTCCTGCTTGTCTGTTTTATTCCTGGCCGAACCCCAAGAGTCTGGACAAAAGCCTGATGTATGATAGCACTCAGTACATGTTTGTGGCAGGAACAGGTGCTCACCAGCCCCAGCTCACGTTTCCTCCAGACTGGAAAAGTGAACTGAGAGGCATCTCCATAGGAAGGAATCAGTATCTTGTGGGCATCCACAGAGGAACCACTCAACCCAGCAGGCAGCTGACTCCCAGGTGCATGTGTGCACAAGCCACTCTGCAGGTCCTCTGGGGGAAGGGAAGCGTGGACGGGAAGGTACACCTCTGTTAAAACTTTTTTTTTTTTTAATGAAGATGTCCAACTTGAGATGTCACAAATCTATTTATGACCCCATCTCAGTTCCACATCCTAAAGCTTTTCCTGCTTGCCGCTGACACCAGCTCCCAGAAGTGGACACTGCTCTGGATCTAGAATGACTACAAGGAGCTAGTTTCTAAAACACCATCTGCTCACCATTTACTTGCTAAGGTTTTCCATTTCAGAATCAGACGTGAGCCACAGAACTTTGCCTTCTCCAAGGGGCTTAGAAAAGACTCTGTCATTTCCACATTAAAAAAGAGGAGTGGGAGGGGAGAGGGCTGCTTGAATTCTGGAAAAACCTGAATTGATTTACAGAATTCTGCAGGTGGGTAGACTTGGAGCAGAAAAGCAAACCTTAGTCACCTGTGCAGCTGACATGTCATGATTTTCAGGAGATGTACAAAGATTTAAGGGACTTTTATATAGATATTTAGCATAATCCTCCTTTTAAAAACTACCAGAGTTCAGAGGAAAAAAGACCCAAAAATGTTTTCTTGGCTAGGTTTCTTATAGTGACTGTGAAAACCCATGAAGGAGGAAAACTGGCCAGGAATTTTTTTTTTTTTTTTTTTTTTGAGGGTATGAAAGCCTCTCATTTTTATAGTTTTGAAAATCCTTGGAGTTTAACTTTGAACTTTAACCAAGAAAAATTATATCTTATAAACAATGGCATTTGTTGATTGGACGAAGGACTAGATCAATATTGGTGTTGGCAACCCCTTTTGGCTGCAGTTGCCTCCAGAAATATGCTGGTTGTGGTGTTAAAAAATTATGTCAGTTCCTCACCATGTGCCTCTTTTTCTTGGAGGTTTGCCTGAGCATTAGTTTCCAAAGATACTTCCAGAAGTTAACCTAGAGCCTGGCCTCAGCAGCGAAGGAAATTACATATAAACTTTCAGAAAGCAGTCATCACGGTGAGCTTCTGGGCGGGACAGAGGAAGAATCTTGACCTTTGGAGAAAGGAGATAAACTAGGGCAACTTCTGAATCGAGGAGGATGGCTGCCTTCTCTCTTGCTGCTAAGTTTTCACTTAGACTCATCACACTGAGAGGGGAAAAACCCCAAACTAAACAAAAATAAATCAGTGTTGGTAAGTGAAAACCATTGCTTTGAAAGAAAATAGTCATACTGCAGATGCGATGGAGCTGTCCACTTTAGAATGTCTTTAAATCTTTCCATCTTGGGTTGGAGTGGGAGAGTGGTGGTGGTTGGGATGTTTAAGGAGGGAAGTAGTAAAGGTTTTAATGTTTTATGTCAGGCTATCATATTACCAATTTATTTTGAGCATAAAACTCTTTGCCACGTGTTTACTTGTGCATGTGTTTATTAAGGAAATATGCACATATTGACTTAACTCAGCAGATTGGGTTGCGTTGTTTATCCTTATTCCTTGTAACTTTGGTCTGGATTTTCACTTTAAGTGTAATAGGTAGAACAGTGCCTGACTGTGAAAGGGGGGGCAACAAGAAAAGTTAGAAAGGAATTCCACATCATCAGTCCCGAGTCTGCCAGCCTCTTGTCCTGCATGGTCTGTACTGGGTACTCTTGCACTGTGGAGAGGGTGAGGCGCTGTCCTTTATGCTAACAGCTGGCAATGGAAAATGGCACAGAGCTGGAGCTGTCACTGTTTCCCTGCTCCTTGTGAAAGATAAGTGCATGCCTGCCACTGCCTGGGAAAGACTGAGCCAAGAGCAGTCACTGCGTGTCCCTCTGAGGACCTGCTGGCTGACCCTCCCTGTGCTCCTGCTGGCCAATGGGCACCCTTGGTCCTCCTAAGCCTCACCCCCATGTAACTCTGCTACCAAAGACATCTCCTTTCAGCCACGTGGCTCCTGGCGCCGAGGCCAAGACCTTGGCATGTCCCTTTGGAAAGATGGCCAATTTTGCACTTGCCAGATTCTCACAGATTTCTGACCCATGTCTTGGGTGAAATGAATGCAAGGGGTGGGATTATTTATAGCTGAACTCAGGGAGATGGTGCTGGCCACGTACTTGCAGACATAAAACAAGGCTACTGCAAACATTTACTGAGCTCTTACTGTCTACCATGCATTGTGCTAAGCACTTGGCACACTTTATTTTATTGAGTCACAACAACCATTTTGGAGCTTCCCAGGTGGTGCTAGTGGTAAAGAACCCACCTGCCAATCCAGGAAACAAGAGATGCAGGTTCGATCCCTGGGTGGGGAAGGTTCCCTGGAGGAGGAGCCTGGTGGGCTACAGCCCATAGGGTCACAAAGAGTTGGACACAACTGAAATGACGTAGCACCATCTTATGAAAGCAGCACTGTGTTTGAGATGATACATTTGAGGCTGGGCCATCACAGCTAGCAACAGTGCTAGGGTTCCTCTGGGGATGTCTCAGCGCAGAACCATGGTGCTTCTAACTTGGACTAACATGCAGGTCTTTTGCCCCACTGTGCTATCTCTTTGCAAGACCACAACTATGAAGGTTCCCACCAGTTGCCCGCACCCATACATACACTGGGTGACTACAGAGATGGCGATGGTGCGGCTGCACCTACTAGCCCCCCACGGACCCGGAGGGCCACCTTTCCCTGTATCTCATTTCCAGAACTCTTACAGCCTTACTGAGTGGAGAACTCAGGGAACCAACCCTTCCTTATGTCCTGTCTTCCAAGGTTATCCCTTCTTTCACTGGCATGAGAACAGTTTCCTTACCTGGATTCAGTATTCACTGACTCTTAGGGTCGGAAAGCATCCTTAGAGATCCCAATTCAATCACTTTAAGGAAATGCAATGGAGGCCCAGTGAGATTCAGCAGCCGAGGCCCCACAAGGGAGGCAGCCTTAGGAACAGCACCTCTGGCTCCTAACTATCAGGCGTGATAAATCCTCTAGCTGATCTGACGGACCTATTTAGGTACACCTGCGGGAGGTAGGGAGGTTTGGGGTGGGCAAGGGTGGGGGAGAAGAGAGTCGGTGAAGCGATCACGATCCCAGGTGTTTATCGCCCCCTCACCCCAACCTACTCCTCAGCGAGCGAGAGCGAGGCTAGTGATGGGGAGACACCCCTGGGCCGAGCATTAGAAGAAAACACGGCCAAGCGTCTCCCCTCGTCGGGTGAAGTGTCTTCCCACAGGACCTGTGGACACACAGCGGGGGGCCTGATCCGGACACAGGTCTCCCGCATCCTCCCCGAGCCCCCCTCATATGGCCTCACCAGAGGCGGCTGGTCTGGCTCCCTCCTGCTGGAGACCCAGCTCCCGAAAACACTCAGGAGCAGAAACAAATCGCAGCGCCCCGGGGGTGCTCCCCGCGGGGCTCCTGCCTGTCCGGCCCCGGCGCCTGCAGGTCTCCATGGAATGAATCCCCGAGGGTCTGTGCGCTCCGAGGCCACGGCCGCGCCNTGCTGGAGACCCAGCTCCCGAAAACACTCAGGAGCAGAAACAAATCGCAGCGCCCCGGGGGTGCTCCCCGCGGGGCTCCTGCCTGTCCGGCCCGGCGCCTGCAGGTCTCCATGGAATGAATCCCCGAGGGTCTGTGCGCTCCGAGGCCACGGCCGCGCCCCGGGCCACGCAGCGGGGAGCGTGAGTTGCCAGGGAGCTGCGCCCCGGAGCGGAGCCGGGGTGGCGGCCTCTGAGTCGCCTCTGGGGCAGGAAATCAGGCCCAGGCTTGCCTGGCGGGGCCCCATCTCTAGCGCCTCGAGGTCTAGACCACGAAGACTTCTGGTAGGGCGGGGCGCTGGGAGAGGTCGGATTGTGTGCAGGAATCTTGACAGGTTAGAATGGGCCTGGGTTTAGGAAATAATTCAGTGAATACTGTTGATTTTAGTCTCCCCTTCCCAGGCTAAAATACTCTACGTCAAGAATAATAGATTCACTCATTAAGCATGGGCTTCCAGCTTGAAACTGTGTTTGGTTGTATGAACTTTGCGTTATTTCATATTTACCATCCTGGCACATGGTAAGCATTAGTGAATATTTGCTGAGGGAATGAATTTATTCCGCACAGCAACCCATGGTTATCTCCAACTGACAGAAACTCTAAGAGCTGTACAGTCCACCTCTTTCCTATCATGAGTTCCTTTGATGTGAAAATTTACTCTACCTGCATAGCAGGGACTCTCCCCCTTCCCCCTTTCTGCCAAAAATCCCTAAGGAAGAAAAAACAAAAAACAAAAACCATCTCTTCCTCCATAGCTCCCCTCTCTTATGAAAGAGACCAACATTTCACAAAAATAGTAGTGAACACATGTCACGACTCCAAGCATTTAACGTGAATTAACTAATTTAATCACGTAAAGATGATAATCCTTATCATCTCTGTTTTGCGGATAAGGAAACTAAGTCACAAAGAAGTTAAGGAACTGGCCTCAGGACTTCCCTGGTGGTCCAGTGTCTAAGACTCCACGCTCCCAATGCAAGGGCCCTGGGTTCAATCCCTGATCAGGGAACTTGATCCCACATGCTGTTACTGAGACCTGGAGCAGTCAAATAAATAAAATTAAAAAGAAAGGAAGGAACTTAGCTCAAGCCACGTAACTATTGAGTGACTAGGACTTGGATAAGAGAAGGTGGTCTCCAAAGTCTATTAAGAATTACAGTGTATGTACGGCCTGTTAGGGTTCTCCTCTCCAGGAGAAAGCAAGCAGTCTGTGTTTGTCTTTGAAGAGTTGTGGTGAAGTTATTGTCTGCGGGACAGGGAGGAGGTGTGAAGGGGCAGAGACCTACTCTCAAGGTTACTTGAGGATGGTTATCTGGGAAGACTTGAAGGCTGAGAATGAAGGGCAATGAGTGGGAGAACCTTGGCAAAGATCAGAGACGGGGTTGTTGGCACCACCTCCGCCACACAGTTCCACCCGTGGCGGCAGCAGCGGCCAGCCATTCACTCACTCAACACACCGAGCTTTTAGCCTGAGCAGACTCTGTTTAAGAGTGGAGGAGAGGGGGTGAAGGAAACAGACAAAAATCCCTTCTCTGTATAAGCTTACATTTCAGAGGAGAGAGACAGACAATTCAGAGATAAACACGTTTATGGCAAATCAGGCTCAGGGCCATGAAGAAGAATAAAACTGACAAGGACTCGAAGAAAGGAAGGCCTAGGGGCTGCATATGGAGGCTGTTCAGGGAAGGCTGCGCTTTAAGCTTGCATTTGAATACAGACAGAAAGAAGGTGAGGGAATGGTCTGGGTGAGTATTGGGAAAGAGTATTCCAGGCTGAGAGAACCATGTAGGTACTTGCAGATCATTGTAAAGCTTTGGGTTTTACTCTGATGGTGATAAGAAACTACTGGAAAGTTTTGAGGAGAGAAGTGATGTAATCTGACTTTTCATTGAAAGGGATTACTTTGGCAGCTCTGTGAAGAACAGATTTAGGGGATAAGGATGGAAGCAAAGCAGGTAGACCCTTTATGGCAACATCTGAGCAGAACTATGCTGGTGACTTAGACGAGGGTGGGAGAAGAGGAGGAGGTGAGAAACTTTAGGACAATCACATTTGTTGGTGGATTGAATTCTCTATCTATCTAGGTGAAAGAGTTAAGAATGACTTCAAGATTTTTAGCCTAAGGAAACAGTAGAACAAAGTTGCCTCTACTCAGATGGGAAAAAATGAGGATCGAGCTGAGTTGGGAGGGGACAGGGGTGATCAGGTTTTGGCCATGTTGGATTTGCGATGTTTGCTGGCACCGCGGTGGAGATATCAAGTAGGCAGACAGTTATACAGGTCTAGAGTGGAGGGGAGAAGTGGGAGGTCACTTGGGAAATGATCAGTGCAGAATGCTGGTATTCAGAGCCATGGAGCCAGACGAGCTCATCTACACAATGAGTGAAGAGAGAGAAGAGGTCTAAGAATGACACCCCAGTTTTACAGTCAGAGAAGAGGAGGAAGAGCCAACAGAGAAGTGGAAAGAAAGTTTTTTGGGAAGAGGCAGAAGTCAATCATGGCTTCCCAGGTGGCTTTAGTGGTCACTTTCCCTCAGTGCAGGAAACACAGGTTCGATTCCCGGGTTGGCAATCGAAGGAGGGCTTGGCAACCCACCTCAGTATTCTTGCCTGGAGAATCCCATGGACAGAGGAGCCTGGTGGGCTACAGTCCANTCCAACCAGTCCATCCTAAAGGAAATCAGTTCTGAATATTCATTGGAAGGACTGATGCTGAAGCTGAAACTCCAGTACTTTAGCCACCTGATGCAAAGAACTGACTCATTGGAAAAGACCCTGATGCTGGGGAAGATTGAAGGCAGGAGGAGAAGGGAACAACAGAGGATGAGATGATTGGATGGTGTCACCGACTCAGTGGACATGAGTTTGAGTGAACTTCGGGAGTTGGTGATGGGCAAGGAAGACTGGCGTGCTGCAATCCATGGGGTCGCAGAGTCGGACACAACTGAGCGACTGAACTGAACTGAACTGAATTCAGAAAGATGTATGGAAATAGGTATTTTGCTTTTCTCAACTCTTACTGAGACAAACTAATCAAAGTGCCTCTGAGTAATAGATAAGGATAACAGGTTAAGATAACGGTAATTTAAAAGTTTTGGCCTTTCTGGTATGGAACACAGAATGAGACACTGAGGACTGAATAATGAATATTTTCTTAAGTCAGATGATTTCCAATTATTTCCTTTCAACAACATTGGAAGAGGCCCGAATCAAAGTGATAGGTGCCTTAGAATTCCATTGTGTCTTCAGTGTACAATTCAGAGGGAGTTCATAGAACTGAATGTCAGCACTTTAGAGAGACTCCTTCCCTTCCTATCTCCTTTTAAATGTGAATAAAAGATGTCAGTGGTCACATCTATGAGACAGGAAAATAAGGATAGAAATAATTCTAAACATTCTCTCTTATTGTAATAAATCAGTTCAGTTCAGTCGCTCAGTTGTGTCCGACTCTTTGCGATCCCATGGGCTGCAGCACACCAGGCTTCCCTTTCCTTCACCAACTCCCGGAGCTTGCTCAAACTCATGTCCATCGAGTCGGTGATGTCATTCAACCATCTCATCCTGTCATTTGTAATAAATAGCCATTCCTGAATATGAGCTAGTGGGGGGAAATGTCTCCACCCGTTTCATTGAGATGCATTAAGAATTACTGTAGTATTATGCTTATATACCAAAAGTTAAAATATATTGATGTTTTGATCAATTGTGTACTATTAATAACTTGTAACCCTTAGATCTGGAAGGATTAAAAATGTTTTTTGGTTGTTGTTTTTACATTTAGAGTTTGGTGGCCAGAGGGAAAAATATTCATATGTGTGTTGCAAATGCATAACATAACTTATAAAAAATGTTAAGATAAAATTCTGAGAAGGAAGAGAAATAGAAATAGCTGTTCAGGGAGATACAGGAACAATGTAGAATCTTTAGTGTGAAAGAAAAGCTTATTTGTGTCTCTTTAAATGAATGATAGTGGGTGGCAAATTCTAGGGTATTGCTGGAGGGATAACTCCAAGGGATTCATTTAAAATAGTGATGCAACTATTTTCAAACATTCATTTTTATAATATACTATTTAGGGAATTTTTTTCAATCATTTAATCTTAAATTGAAATGATAAAATTAAGTAAGTAAGAATGTGTGCAGAGGTGTAGTTTTCATTTTTGGGGAGTATTAGAGTGAAAAAATTTGAAGTCTTCTGACAATTTCTGAGTGGATGTTAGCAAGCCTGTAAAAGCAAATGGCCATGGCTAGACCCAAGTGTCCCACTGGCCTACTTCTTGAATTGCCTTTGAAGGGCTGCTCAGCTGTGACGTCAGTGGGTCCCACTCAGCCTCATTCAGCCGGAAAGATAGGGCACAGTTAGCCAGTATTACCCTCAGATAACTCTGCTTGATTGGTTATTATGACCATTTTTTCCAAGTATATTTATCAAACACACAGATAGCACCCACTCTACCAGGCACTCCTAATTGCTTTCCAAATAGTAACATATTTTAGTCTCCTAAAACCCGGTTAGGTAGGTACTGTGATTATCTCCATATTACAGATGAGAAAACTGAGGCACAGAGAGATTAAATGACTTGCTAAATGTCACTTAGCTAATGAATGGTGGAACCACAGCAGAGGGAAATGGTTCTATTCTCTGTACCCATGGCGGACCACCATCAGGCTGCTTTCTTCCCAACCTACCTGGTACTTCATGCTCTTTTTCCTACACCCAACACTTGTCTTGGTTACAAGTATATTGGATTTGCCTGTGAGGATCCAGAGAATCCAGTTTTGAGATGCAAGAGTTGAATTTCAACGGCCTGTTTATTGACGGTGGCTTCCACAGCCGTGAATCATCATCTAAATGTCTTATTCAGACAGGAAGGCTGGGTAATTAGTATTGCAGGTCACTAGTAAAAGGCCACAGAAAGCATCAAACCACCCCCAAAACTATTTTTCCTGGCCTCCTCTGTACGACCTCATAACTCCAGTTTCAGAGGTTTGGAGCGGGCAAAGCACTCTTATGGTTTCCTTTACATCAGTGAGGAAAACAGATTACCCGGACAGAGCAGTTGAGGGGAGAAACTATTTTTCTGCCATCTGCCCCTGCCTTCCAAATGACTTCCATTGGGTTTGCCATTTGACACAGGGTGAGGGTGTCAAAAAAGGTTGCAAGAACTTGGAGGGTAAAAAATACGTTAGGAAATTTGCCACTTTGCGAAAGGAAAACCGCTTTAAAAATACAACTCCCGCCTGAAAAAACCAATCCCACCTCTACCCTAGACAACATAACTCTTTTTTTAAAAAGTCCTGCATTTAGAGACAGATGGGTATCTATCACTGTGCTTTCTGGGAAAGCGAAAATTACTTTGGGGGCATCTCTGGGACATTTCAATGTCTTTAATATTATATAGGGCACCGCAGAGCTATAGCTTGTTCTGGGGAGAAAAGCATTGGCTATGAGTCCTGCTAAGAAGGATGCGGGGATCAGCCAGTGCCTACACCACTAACCAGCCTTAAATCTGTTAGAGAAATTTCCCAAAGTCTCATTTATTTTTTCCCTGCAAAGACTAAATTGCCTCGTAATTGTCTGAGTTGTTGGGAGCATCGGGAGATAGCACTGAAGTGAAAAACAAGCTTTGGTTTAAAAAGAGTCATGCTACTGTCCGGTACTATTTGCAGCATTGAAGAGACATGTCCGGGTGTAATGGGGGTAGACCCTGATTATTCCCCGTCCCCTGTCCTATAAGAAAGAATTAAATAATAAAAAAATTGGGAGATTGAGGACAAGTGTGAGAGGAGAGCATCATCTTTGTGGTCTAAGGTACAGATAGGAGCATGGAAGCGCAGCATTGAGTTTTGGACAACTTAGGAATGACCAGAATTGCTGGGGGGCTAGGAATTGGATCCTCTTGAATTTTCTTTTCAAAGATGCAAATCAGAGATTTCAAATATACTTTAAAAATCTCCTGGGGCTTCCCAGGTGGCGGTAGTGGTAAAGAAACCGCCTGCCAATGGAGGAGATGTAAGAGACAGGGGTTCAATCCTTGGGTCGGGAAGATCCCCTGGAGGAAGGCATGGCAACCCACTCCAGTATTCTTGTCTGGAGAATCCCGTGGACAGAGGAGCCTGGTGGGCTACAGTCCATAGGGCCACAAAGAGTCGGACACGACTGAAGCGACTTAGCATGCATGCAGGGCTATTTTGACTGGGCTTTGGATGTGTCCTTGTGCTGAAATTGGATTGGCCACATGGAGTTAGAGCTGCAGGAAAATCAGGAGAAGAATCTTAGCAACAATTAAGAACACATTTTCCACTGAGGCATTTTTAGGGTTCCAGAGCATAGATGGTTACTGCTCACATTGAGCTATCTTTGTACTGAAAAAAAAAGGATAGAAAATAGATGACATCATTGCTATGGTCTGAATATATGCACACCCCATTCATTTGTTACATTCACACCCTCAGGGTGATTGTATTAGGAGGTGGTCTGTTTCCAAACCAGTGAGGTTGTGAGGATTAAATGAGGTCTGGGGAATTCATCGATGCCGGTATGTTCCACATTATAGATATTCAACAAATGTTTATTAATTCAGAATTATATATTAAAATTCAAATGTAAATGCATTTTGTTACAGTAGGGGCCCTAAATGTTTGAAATGGGTGGCATAATACATTAAAAATACATTAATCATTTCATTTCAGCCTTACCACAACCTTGCAGTGCAGACAAACTGTATCAGCTGCTTTTTTTATTTAATGAATGAGGGGCAAAGTGCTTAAATGTGTTGCTTAAGGTCCCACATCTAATAATAAGTGCTATTGGCAGCGTTCAGACTCAGGGCTTCTGACTCTCCAAGTTCAGTGCTCTTTTTGCCTCATCATGTATTACAGGCTGAACTGGGTTCCCCCTCAAATTCACATGTGGAAGTCTTGACTCCCAGTGCCTCAGAATGCGACTGTGTTAGGAGACAGGGCCTTAACAGAGGAAACAAGTTTAAGTGAGGCCATCAGGGTGGACACTAACACAAACTGACTGGTGTCCTTATAAGAAGAGGACGCTGAGACACCAGAGGAAAGGTCACCGAAGACAGTGAGAAGGTGGCTGCCTGCATGCCAAGGGGAGGGCCCCAGGAGAAACCAAGCCTGCCAACACCTTGATCCTGGGCTTTAAGCCTCCAGAACTGTGAGAAACACATTTCTGTGTATAAACCACCCCGTCTGTGAAATTTCGTTAATGGTGATCTTGGCATGACACGCATCTTGTTTCTGTGCTGGAAACATCAATGGCTTCCACTGATTGTAAGTGAAGTCTAATTCCTTAGCCTGGCATTAGGTCTGTAGGACTCTTCTGACTTCTCCAGCCTACTATCCTTACTTCATTGAGTTTAAAATCTTCTTATATCCTGGTATCATCTCTCCTTCTTTGGTAATATTGTTCCCTTTCTATATCTAGGGGCTGAACTCTTTCTGGGTCTTCAAGACCTGATCAAAGACCCCTGTGTCCCTGATCTTCCCCCCTTACTTTGCTTCTGGGGATCTCATCCTTAAGGTCAGGCTAACATGCAGCCTCTGGAGGCTGGGTTTTGAATTCTAGTTCTATGCTCTGTGAGCTTAGACAAGTTACTTAGGCTTTCTAAGCCTCATCCTTTTCCCTGTGCTTGGGAGTAACAGTAGTGCCATTACAGGGAAGTTTCAAAGAATAAGAAAGATAATGCCTGTAAACTCCATTGTGAGTATCCTTCCTCCCGCACCAGTGTAAATGTCCAGTGTAGAAAATTTATTTCTTTATTACTTGGGTTTTAATATTCTTAATATTTCTCATTGATTCTTATTCTTTTTAAATTTTTCTTATTTTTTAAGGCTTTCATATTGTATCTCTACTAATCTAAAATCACTTGGGTCTTTTCTGTAAACTTTTAAATTTTGTTGAAAATTCTGATTACTGAAGTCATGCATGCCCATTGTAAAAATTTCACTTAATCAGAAAAACAAAGATGGGAAAAAAAAATCACTTGTAATCTTGCCAACCAGAATATCTACTAACATTCTATGTAGCCTTCCATTTTTTTCTGTGTGTAAATACATGGTTTTGCAATAAGAATGTGATCATATTAGATATATGGCTTGTATGAAGTGCTTTTTTTTCATAAGCGTAGGTATATGTCCCTATACCCATAATAGCAAATGTAGTCTGCCTCAGAGGTTCACCTTGGTGGCTTGCACTGGTCCAGCATATAGGTATGTTTTGTTTTGTTTGCATAGTTTAAAAAATTTAGCCAACTTAAACAAATCAGGATATTTTACAAAAAAAGGTACATTTTCTTGCTTTGGAAAATATGAAGCTCCAGCCACACTGGGGCTGGGTTTCAGGAAGCCAGTTACTGGCTTAGAACTGAGTGGTGCTGCTGCGTCGTATTCCTGGCCCATGGAGATCCTTGGTCTACATCAACGATGGTGACAGGTAATGTAGCGTTTTCTGGCTATTTGTGAACACATCTGTTCTCCTCAACTGCAACAAGCAATCTGAGGGCTCAACCTAGTCCACTGTATCTTTAACCCTTAGACTCTCAGTGCCTTTCACTTACTTGGCTCTTAATAATTCTGTGATGTTAATATGTGAATTATGTGATGTTAATATGTGAACTCATTTGTGACATTTCACGCATCCATATCACTCTTGGAGTGCATGGAGGACTCAGGACCCCACCAGAGCATTGGGCTTCTTGTGTCCCTTGCAGTGTCTCCTGCCGCTGGACAAAAGGAGGGCTCCATCCACACTGATAAGTTTGCGGACCCTGACATCTTTCTTCCTGGAGGTGCCTTGAACACTTTAAAAAGGCAACACATAGCAATCACTTCATTTCCTACCCAGATGCAGCCAGCTCTTGAGTGGAAGATGACAGCTCTTGAATAGCACCCGTGTGCCTTTCACAACATCTGACAACGGAAGAGAGTAACGAAAAAGAACTCTGTCATCATCTACTGGTGGTTGCGCTTGCTTCTTTGGTTTCTCTTCGCTGTCTTTTAAGCACCAAGTGTGTCTCCTAGGAGCCGTGGGGTGCACCCTGCCTGAGTTCCTTGTGGGTGTTGGCGCTCAAATTAGAGGCTGGATTTCGGGGACAGCTGGAACGCTTCTTTGCTGCTCCACCCTGCAGGCGGCACGTGAGGCCCAACCACGAGATGGGACGCAGGCCCCTTTAATCCTACACCAGAGTCTTGGCTTCCAAAACCCGATCCTCCAAAATTTGGACTTATATAACTTATTTGTTTATTTTTAAGCCAGTCCTGTCCAAGTTGAGAACACTTAAGACTCCCTTTTAGAGGAAATTTGGAACCCAACATTATCATTAACTAAATCAGCAAGCAACGGTTCTGTTAAAATACCAAGCAGCGCAGTTCTGAGGACTTTTATCATCATGTTGCCTGTGGAATCACATTGTGTGGTGGTTTCTCTGAAAATCATCCTTGGGATTCTCTCTCTCTCCTCCACTCTCTCTCTCTCTCTCTCTCTCTCTCTCTCTCTCTCTCGTCTCTCCCTCTGTCCCTCTCTCTTGTAAACCATGGCCTAAGGGAGGTGGTGAGTGGGGGGATGCTGTCGCTAAGATTTCCTGCTGTGTAGGAATCCCTTTCATTTGGATTTCAACAAGGGACCAGGTCATTCTTGTGTAACTGACCATTGTGGTTCTCCAGCAAGGTCAGCTGGTGAGACCTCTGGAAGCCATAGCCTTTTGTAGAGCATGGTAAAGCAGAAAACATGATAAGATAACATATCTTTGGATCAAATTAGATGCCATTTTATATTAGATTCTAGACTTGAGGGAACAGGTGCCAAAAATCTGATAAAAACATATGTGAAACCAAGGATTTACTGTATAGCACAGGGAACTCAACAAGGACTTACTGTATAGCACAGAAAACTATACTCGACATCTTGGAATAACCTAAATGGAGAAGAATCTGAAATATATATATGAATCTCTTTGCTGTATGCCAGAAACTAACAAAACATTTTAAATCAACTATACATATGACACGACTTAGTGACTAAACAACAACAATACTTCAATAACAGTTAAGGAACAAAGTACGTGAATATGTTCACTGATATGTGGTTTCAATTAGGAACAACACTGGAAACATNTGTATGCCAGAAACTAACAAAACATTTTAAATCAACTATACATATGACACGACTTAGTGACTAAACAACAACAATACTTCAATAACAGTTAAGGAACAAAGTACGTGAATATGTTCACTGATATGTGGTTTCAATTAGGAACAACACTGGAAACATTCTCAATGTTTAACAAGAGGAGAATTATTAAATTACCTATGACCATTTTCAACGCATCTATTAAGGATTCATCAAGAGTTTTAAAGAACCTTCAGAGAGCCTTTAACAGTGTTGAGAGAAGTGTCTATGATTTCTTAGGTTAAAAAAAGTAGAAATAAAGTCACATATGAAGTCTGAGATCAATTATGTTTATCATATGGACAGAGATCCTTAGAAAATACACCTCAGTTTTAGGACAGGTTATAGCTCTGCATGGTGCAATGTTGGGTAGTTTTCATTGTTTATTTAGCCTTTTCAGCATTTTCAAACGTTTCTACAGTGAGCGTTTATTGCTTTGATTGTCAGGAAATAAAATGATTATAAGGTAGTCAACTTCCTGGTGGTAGTGGATTTGGGTCCACATTTTCTTTCAATGCCATTTTTTTTTTTAACCCTTACTACACTTTATCTGCCACAGCTCCTCCAGTGAGGATCTGGAAGAAAAAACTGAGACTTAGATGAGGACTGGGTGATGTTCTCCTACACACAGAGCCACAGCAATTTTCCTTGGGACCAGAGGTTTGTGGGCACCTATGAGCTACATGCATTCTGTCTGGATTCCTGTCTGCAGATTCATAGAAACTAAGAAAGAAACGAGGCTGAAAGAGCCTTGCATCCATCTGCTGATGGATCTCATCTTCAGATTAAAAAGAGTTCTAGCGGGGCAGCCCTTTCCTCTTCTTATCCCCAAGGCCCCTGCTCTCCTAAAACAATGTTAATGAAAGTGAAGACAGATGTTTTCAAGTTGTGGTGAGGCAGCCTGGTTCAAGCAAGGTGACTGGACTCAACACGCTGAGCTTTGTAGGTTGTCCGGCCAAGAGACGACTGGTTTACTGCTTGGGCCAGCCAGTTTCTTCAGGTCTGTGGGTTTCCTCCACGTGTTAAATGGATGTAACACAACTCAAAGCTTCTCTTGGAGCTGTGTCCCATGGCCTCATCTCCCACTGCCTGTACACATGGGGTGAAGTGCTCCCTTCGGGCGCTGAAGGGCGGTGTTGAAGCAGGACTTGAGCTGGGACCAAGAACAAGCCTCAGGAGCCTTTTTCGGCAAGGAGACGAGTCTTCCAGCTACCAAGCGTGGCAATAGTTCAGTTCACTATATCCACATACTGTTTATTGAGTGATTGTCTACATCTTGAGCCAGGCACCCAAGAATTCCCCCAGATTCTTAGAGAAGCCTCAGTTTCCTCCATGAGCATCCCATCCGTCCTTTTCATTAAAGGCCTGGATCCCTATTTGGTGCGGGGCCAGTACTGGTCTTGAAGTTGATGAGTCTGGGTTGAAATCTCACCTCTGTCACCTGCAAGTTCTGTGGCTTCAGGCAAGTTACTTAATCTCTCAAAGGCTTATTTTCCCCACATTTAAAGTAAGAATAATGATGCCAGCCTCATGAGTTTTTTTATTTACTTACTTATTGATTTAATTTTGGCTGTGCTGGATCTTCACTGTTGTGTGAGATCTTCTCTCTACTTGTGGTATGAGGGCTTCTTATTGCTGTGACTTCTCTTGTTGCAGAGCACAGGTTCTAGGCTGTGGGCTTCAGTAGTTGCAGTAGTGGCTTAGTTGCTCTGAGGCATGGGGAATCTTCTGCGAGCAGGGATTGAACCTGTGTCCCCCACATCGGCAGGCTAACTCTTAACCACTGGAAGTCCCTGAGGTTGTTTTAGAGCAGAGTTGCTAAATTTAGCAAATAAAAATATAGACATCCAGTTAAACTGGAATGTCAGACGAATGAAAATACTATTTTAGTATTGCTGCTGCTGCTGCTAAGTCACTTCAGTCGCGTCCGACTCTGTGCAACCCCACAGATGGCAGCCCATTGGGCTCCGCCGTCCCTGGGATTCTCCAGGCAAGAATACTAGAGTGGGTTGCCATTTCCTTCTCCAATGCATGAAAGTGAAAAGTGACAGTGAAGTCGCTCAGTCGTGTCTGACTCAGCGACCCCATGGACTGCAGCCTACCAGGCTTCTCCATCCATGGGATTTTCCAGGCAAGAGTACTGGAGTGGGATGCCATTGCCTTCTCCAATTTTAGTATTAGTGTATCCTAAATATTTCACAGGATATTCTTATTACTAAAAAAAACATTTGTTTCTTATTTGACGTTCCAACTTACCTGAGTGTTCTGCGTTTTACCTAACAATCCTATTCTTGTGGCTGAAATGGAGGGATTGATCTGAAAGCCCCTGCCCATGCCTCAGTGAATACTCTTTCCTCTGTACCTTTGTCTCCCAGGGAGGGCCCTGTGATTATGCTTCCCTTTTACATGAGAGGAGACGTAAAGACTGTGACCAGGTTGGTGGAAAGAAGGTGACTGTGATCAGTTAGTTGAGGACATCTCCACGGGAGGAGAAAGAGAGGAGAGAGGACATGCAGGCTGGTATGAACTGTTTGTTGTCATTCCATTGTTCAGTTGTGTCTGACTCTTTGCAACCCCATGGACTGCAGCACACCAGCTTCCCTGTCCTTCACCATCTCCCGGATTTGCTCAAATTCGTGAGCTAGGCTTCTAGCAAACACTGTCCCTTGGTCGTGTGTGCCTTGAGATGCTCCACCTGTTTTCTGCAAGGCTGTGAATGGAGGTGACACACGGGGTCATGAGGCACCTAGACGGAGATGCTGACCCCAGGGAAACCCCAGCTAGCCATGACCATTCACAGCCTTCAAAGGCCAACTGCTGTGTTAGACAGAGGGACTTTCCTGGAGGTGATTTTTACAAAGAAGGGGTAAAGGGGACTGGGTGCCCCAGAAGCCTTACTGAGACTCTGGGGAAATCCGGGGTGCAAGCTGACACCGCCTGTCCTTCTGCTCCTTTCTATGGTTCTTCCCCAAGCCCCCCACCCCTAACTCGAATCCCCTCTGACTTCCTCTCCCTCGGCTCCTCCGGTGGAGATGGGTAGGTGGCAGGGCATTGTCTGGCCTTTGTGTGCATCACAGGCTGCTCCAGGGCCTCCAGAACCTCAGGGTGTCATTGTCCTATTCTGATCATGAATTCCGGGTGAGGAACTCAGCTGTCGTCGGCTTCAGGGAGTTTTTCCACCAGGATTGAAATCGGGGCCAAGAAAGTGGGGGCATGCAGAAGGCATTCCTTCTACTATTCAGATGTGCTTTCTCTTTAGTTGGGACATTAGCAAATGCTGTTTTCACCCAGAGTCTTAGATGAAANGCATGGCCTCCTGGAACAAAACAAGATACACTGAGTCTTGGGGCAAGACTGAGAGATCAAAGGCCAGGTGGGCTGCTTGCTTGGCTGCTTGGGGACCATTTGGTATCATTTCCGTATTTCGCTCAGTCGGCATTGCTCAACTTCCACTCTCTCCATCATCAAAAAGTATTTTTAGTCCCTTTCATTACAGGAAAACTTTGGCATTGTTCTCAGAGTTGGTCAGAGGTGGGGAACATGGGTTTTCCAGTGTTAGTATACCTGTAAATAAGGGCCGGCGAGTGCATCTTTATGTCTTGGAAGGAGTATTTACTCTCCTCTAAAGCTGTGTTTTGTATTTGATCATTGGAGGGGACTAGAGTTGCGCTTCCCAAGTAGTGGAGTGATAATAAAAGAATATATCTGCTAATGCAGGAGACTCAAGAGACATGGGTTTAACCCCTGGGTTGGGAAGATCCCATGGAATAGGAAATAGCAACCCACTCCAGTATTCTTGCCTGGAAAATCCCACGGACAGAGTTGCCTCGTAGACTACAGTCCATACAGTCACAAAGAGTCGGACATGACCTAGCATGCATGCACCTGCATCTTGGAACCAGAGTAAATGTCCCCTCTTTGGGCCTCTGGTGTGAATGTGGCTTTGCTCTTTGCCAGCTAGGTAGCTTCCTGGGAGCTTGTCTCTCACCTGCTAGGACTGATTTATGGGTCTGTCTTCGTATTCTGTGTTTCTGTATCCATCATTGTCCTTGTCCCATCATTTGCACCACAAATGCTTAATCCTGTAGCCCTTTCTGTGTGCCAGGTACTGTTCTAAGTGCTTGAAGCATGTGAAATGGAGCTGTCACAACAGCCCTAGAAAGTGTGTACTTTATGGACTCTCCCCTTTAGTTGGAGAAATGGAGACATGGAGAGGTTAAGTTGTTTCCCTCAGGCTGCACGGCGTGGGCTGTTATGAGGATTAAACAAGATAATGTCTGTGAAGTGTTTAACACTGTACCTGGCACATAGTAGGTACTCTGCAAGTGTTCATAAACAAATAGGCAGAGTCTGGGACTCAGACAGACTTTAAGGGGCAGGAGCCATCTGCACCAGCTCCTGGAAGCCAGAAGCCTATTTACCCTACCCTAGTCTCAGCAACTGGGAAGAAAGTTCCTTGGAAACCACCTCTCTAGCCTCTCTTTTGCAGTGGGATGCTGGCTGGGTTAGTCCCTCCAAACCTGGGGTCCTCATCTGTAGGATGTATCTGATGACTGGGCAGACTTTGCCCAGGTTGTGTGACACATGCAGGAAGTACAGTTGAGAGGCAAGGCATATGGCTAGAGATTTGTCATCAACAGATAATTATTAAGAAGAGCTTTGGGGTGGAGGCTTCTTTGTGCACCATGAGATTTTCCTCTGCTGAATTCAAAACTGCATCTGATAAAAAGGGGGCTCATTTCTGAGACATGCAACTCCTTAGAACCTCTTAACCAGAGGCCTGGTTTAAGGGCATAAAGAGTGCTTAGTGTGGGAAAATTCTTAAATGTTAACTGCAATAGGCTTTGAGGGGCCAGTAAACCTGAATCTTGACTCTTGAAGTCCTGGGGCAGAGTTGATGCTGGAGGAGGTTGGTGAGGTGGGCAGACTTGGCAGGAAAGTGGGGAGGGCAGTTGATGAGGGAGGACCAGCCACCAGCTTGCCAGAGGCATGGATTCCCCAGTCATCCATATCTTGAGTGTGGCATCAGTTATTTCTGTTACCCAAGATAATACTGAGTCAATCCAGCTCTTCCTCCATCAACTCACTCCACCAGGCTCATGACAGATGTTTGATGGAGGCTGAAGGGAGACCTAGAGAGATTAAGCAATTTCTGCATCTTCTTACAACCTTGCTGAAGTTGGGGAGTATTTGAACTCTGGATTCTGAGTCTCATACAGGAGCCTTCTCAGCCCTCTGCAGAGTCACGTGATGCGAACCTTTCCATTTCCCTTCTGACTTTGGAAAGACTGCCTCTCACTTCCTTCTTAAACCCAACTCTGCAAATAGCCCGTCTTGAAGCACTTCCTCGTGGGGGGTCAGTGAGGGGAGTTGGGCCCCCATGCCCCATGATTCCACTTTCTCTCCACTCCCAAGATAGAAGTATATGGGAGACACCCATCTGCCACTCTCCACACTTCCTTCCTCCCCCCAGAAAGAGAAGTGACTTTCTCTGGCTGTTGAGATTGGGGAAGGGGCTTCTCACCACTCTCCCCCAGAGCCGCCTGGTCTCTGGAAGCAGGCCTCCTCAGCTTCCCTGTGAAAGCACATCTGTGGGTCAGGGCTCTGGCCTGTCTTCTAGGGGGTGGTCTGTCCCAAGACCTCGGTTGGGGAAGATGTTCAGAAGCCCAACCATATCTTAGGGCTTCCCAGGTCGCTCAGCAGTAAAGAATCCGCCTGCCAATGCAGGAGACACTGGAGACTCGGGTTCAATCCTTGGGTCGGGAAGATCCCCAGGAGGAGGGCATGGCAACCCACTCCATTATTCTTGCCTAGAGAATCCCTGGACAAAGGAGCCTGGCAGACTACAGTCCATGGTGTCGCAAAGAGTTGGACAGGACTGAGCATGCATATATAACCATGTCTAGAAATCTCCACCTTCTGTAGTCTCACTGCCAGAAACAGTGCAGCTTTTACACTATTTCTGACAAAGTCCTCTGCCTATTTCTCACTTGAATCTGGACCCAGATAGGGAGCAATTTGTGTTTAATTCTTACTATTATTGGTTGCAACAACCAGTGCCTCAGTTTCCCCATTGGGTAACATTCTCCTTTTCTTTGGCTACTACTGAGAGAGAGAGAGAGAGTGTGTGTATACATGTGTATGTGTGCTTAATGACCTTTCCCCCCTCTAATTTTTAATAATAGGCCCTAAGGAATATGCAGTTCTGTTGAGCAACTTTGTCCTACCCATGATAATTCACCAACTGGTTTAGTCAGCAAACATCTACTGAGTACTCACATTAAGCCTGCTTCTGTTCAAGGAGCCAGGGATACAAAGATGAAAAGATTCATTCCCTTCTCTGGAGGACCTATTGATCTGGTTGGGGAAGCATGCCAGTGAAAAACTGAAATGGTTATGGCAGTGGAGGCACAAAGCAGAGGCATAAAGGGTGTCAACAAAGAGTGAGGAGGCAGGAGGCCTTCCTGGAAGAGGGAAGCTTGAGTTTGCAAGTGAAAGACGTGGAATTGGTCACGTGGCCAGGAGAAGAGAGGGCACCCTTTCAGACAGAGAGGCATATGCTAAGTCAGGGTGATACAAGGGAGAATGGGGGTACTCACGACTCACAAGTAATTTTCCACAGCTGGAGTTGGAAGGCTGAGGGGTAAGTGAGGGTATGGAGGTGGGTGAGGAGGGGAGACGGGAAGTGGCAGGAAGCAGGAGAGAAAGGCCAGGGCCAGATTACCAAGCCATACTTACGCTTTGCTCAGGATCTTTAAATTTATCATAAGGGGCAGTGTTTCTCAGACTGGGTGATATGCGTCACTTGTTGACACTTGATAAAATTTTGGATGCCCCAGACTCACTCCAGAACTGTAAGGAGGGGCTTGGGTGCTAATAAACACCCTGATGATTCTTAGAATCAGGTACATTTTGGAAAACACTTCTGAGTTATGGGGTTTGGAGCAAAGGAGAGGCATGGAGAGCACTGCCTTTTTATGAAATCAGTCTTGTACATGGAAAACACATTGGAGGCAGGGTGGCCAAACTGAAGGTCTGGGGACACATGAGGACGCTGTCTGTATGGTGTGAATCTGATGAGGGGAGGGCTGGAAGGGATGAGAGTCGAAGAGAAGGGTCATGTACCCTATAATCACAGGAGCTCTGCAAAGCTATCCTCTTAATATTATATGTCTACTATGGACTGGATCATGGCCACCTCCCAAATTCATACTCTGAAGCTCTAACCCCAATGTGATTGTAATATTTAGTTTCTCAGTCTTTAGCAGGCATCATAGTCATCTGGGTGGGTTGTTAAAAACAAATTGCTGAGCTTCATTCACCCTCAGAGTTTCAGATTTAGTAAGTTTCAAGGTGGGGCCTGAAATTTGCATTTCTAACAAAGTTTTCAGAAAATGTTGATGCTGCTGGTCTAGGGCCCTACTCTGAGAACCACTGTCCTATAATATAGTATCAGCCTGTTGACTCTCCCGTTAATCTTCACCTGCAATACTGCACCAGACTCCTCACTTGGATTCATGCTTTTATTCCCATTCTGCTTGATGGATTTTATTATGTTTTATGACTCCCTAGTAATTTTAAAAGCACCCTTCTTATATTGAGGAAATGCCAGTCTTTAAAGTTTTAATCCCTGAATTTAGAATGTAGAAACTTCAAATTCCCAGCTTTCTTTGCAACTAGGATGTGACTTGGTGACCAGACTCTGTCACTTAGCATGCTTATTAGGAGACTTTGGGCTTCCCTGGTGGCTCAGACAGTAAAGAATCTGCTTGCTAGTGCTGGAGACCTGGGTTCGATCCCTGGGTAGGGAAGATCCCCTGAAGAAGGGAATGGCAACCCACTCCAATATTCTTGCCTGGAGAATTCCACTGACAGAGGAGCCTGGTAGGCTACAGTCCCTTAGGGTCACAAAGAGCTGGACACAACTGAGCAACTACACTTACTTACTTTGATTCAGCAGTGAGCAATTTGAAAAAGAAAAAAGGCTGTGCAGAACTTTTTTTTTTAAACAGCCAAAGCAATGGCTATGGGGTGGAAAGGATGCCGAAGTTCCACGCACAGAAGTATCACCAATGGGGCATTTGCAGTGAGGGGGTTCCCCCCTTGTGGCTTTAGGAATTGTCCCTGGACCCTGAGTGTTATTTTTCAGGTCCTCCCAAAAAAGAAAGAAAGAAATCTATGAGTTTCCCACTATTCATTTTTGCTTTTACTTTTCTTTTTTTAAAAAGCCCATTTATCCATTTGTTTGACTGTCTTAGTTGTGTCCTGTGGGATCCCTCATGCAGAGCGCGGACTCTCTAGCTGTGATGCACTGGATTAGTTGCTCCTTAACATGCGGGATCTTAGTTCTCTAACCAGGAATTGAACCTGTGTCTTCTGCATTGCAAGGTGAATTCTTAACCACTGGGCCACTGGGGAAGTCCCCCAATATTCCTTTTCAATAAAATCTTTTAAAATAAATAAAAAATAAAGTAAGTTTCTCTTTGTTAAACCAGCTCAAGTCAGCTTTGTTATTTGCAACCAAGAACTCTGGGTGATACTCTCTTTTGGAATCCATTCCCTGTTGAACAGAGGTCATACTCCAGTCTGATTCAATCACATTTGAGGACACACGCCCTTCTCACCTTAGTTCACAAAGCCCTCTGAAGGGCATCCTCCTAAGGCCCCCATTGCATCTCGTGTCACTATCCTCCTTGCCCATCTTGACAGAGCCTCACCTGCCATCATTTATTGACACAAACATGTCAATAAATGTCTAGCTTGTATACACCACAGGGCCTTTGCACATGGTGCTGCTCCTCCTTTTGGGTCATCACATGACTGACTGTTTGTTTGTTACTCAGAACACACATCGCTTGATAGGAATGACATCTCAGCAGAGTCCTCTTTCCTAAGTACACAGTTTAACATGGCCAACACCCAGCATGTCACAGGTGTTTGTCTTCTGCAGAGCACTAGTCGCGATTTGATATTTTGTCATTTGTTTATTTGTTTCTGGATGCCCGCATACTCCCTAAAGAATATAAACTGTGAGAACAGGACATTTTCTCCCCGTCTGTTGCTTGTCTTTTCAGTTTCTTACCGGTGTCTTGTGAAGCATAAATGTTTTTAAGTTTGGTGAGGTCTGATTTATCAATTTGTTCTTTTATGGGCTGTATTTGTGGTGTCACTATTGCTGAAGTCTTTTCCCAACTGAAGGTCCTGAAGATTTGCTCCTACATTATGTTCTTAATGTGTTATTGTTTTAGCTCTTACATGCAAGTTTACAATTCAATTGGAGTTAAAGTTTGTGTATAACATGAATGTAAGTATTTTTTTCTCTCTGACTATCCAGTTGTCCCAGCATTACTTGTTACAAAGGCTATACTTTCACCAGTGAAGTGTGTTGGAAGGTTTTTGAAAGTCAATTGACCATAAATGTAAGAATAAATGTAGTAATTTATTTCTGGACCCTCAATCCTGTTCTATTGATCTATGTGTCTATTTAATGATTTGTTTTTTCATCATATGTTTCTTTAATCTTTCTAGAATTTATTTTGATTCATGGAATGAATTTAAGGTTGAAATAGAATTTTTCCTCCTCTTCAAGATGTCTAATGAATATCCTGCCATTGTTTACAGAATAATCCTTTCCTTCTCCACTGATTTGTTATGCTTACTAAATGGTTAAAAGCCATTTTGATAGAAACATCCTGCATGTAACTGTGACTCATCCCATTTTCCTCCATCCAGCATTTGAGAAACCCCTAGTCCCGTATTCTGTTTAACCAAATGGTAACAATTGTCCCTGCCTCAACAGAACTGACACTGGCAAATAGGAAGAGGACGTTGACATGCTAGAATAATAAACACAGAACAGATATTTGCATTGGACCTCAAAAAGGGTTCTGGAACAGTCGCTGAAATGAAGGGATTCTCAGGGGAGTTTCATATTTACTTTGGGTGGGGCTGTGGTCACTTCATCTTAAAGTCACCTAATCCCTGCAGGGATCGTTCCTAACTTTTTGTCTGACACTATTTTTTTTTTTTCAGTATTACCATTTATTGGTGACAAACTCTAAGTTTTACTTACATCACATGGGAGAACTTCTCGTGTCAACAATCAATGGGAGTAGTACTGAGCTCGTGAGGCTACCATGCTTTTCATCTGGGTCATATGCAGGACCTTGTCAGACACATTTCTGGGCACAGTTGTGTGATGTCAAAAGCAACACGGTTTAGAGGTAAACATGATGTCTGGCATTATTTTAATCTTCTGGTGGTGGTTGTGAGATTTTAAATACTAAATGAGTATAAATTCTGCAGGAAGACTCTGCCCACACCAACAGAGTTTAAAAAGGTCAATATTTTTCTCAATGAAGACACCCAAGACACATCTGTAAAATTTCCAAGAGACCTAAAGCAGAGAGGAGCAATTTGCCTGACCCTTGATCCAACAAAGTTTCAATTGGACTTGACAGGCTGGAAGCACCGATGAAAACAAGAAGATGAAATGAAACTCAGAAAAATGTAAACAACTCATTTTGTCGGGAGAAAAAAAATCAATGCCAGGGTGAGGGAGGCTTAGTAAAAAGAATGAAAATTTAACTGCCTGAGAACTCAGCATGGTTGTGTTGACTTAGGCCTATTCTGTTGCAGGGAGTTGTACTGTAGACTAAAAAGACACCAGGGAAGAGTTAAGGAATCCCAGGGAAGGAACACGGGGAATCAGTTTCACCTGCCCTGTGGTCAGTCTGGTCTCTCGGCCACACAGTGCAACTACGTCTAACTTGGGGCTGGGCTGGGTCAAAGGCAGCCACCACCACAGTGCTGCCAACAACGACATGAAACAAAGCCTATTTAAAAATACCCCAAACTTGTCCAAATTTCCTAAGTCATCAGGAACTGAGCTCTTTGTAGCTCAGCCTAAGAATTAACTTAATCTACTTCTTTTTGCATTTCCCCTTCTGGGACTTTGAGGACAACGTCTATTTTAGACAGTAGGGAGTTTAGAAAGAAATGAAAATTTGTTTTCTTTCCCTCTTGCTCTCTTTTCCTCTGTAAAGAAATCAGAGCAAACGAATCACTTGCAATTTTGTTGGAATCTTGAGTTGCATTTTGCAACTAGTTTACTCTGATTAGGGAAGTGAATTTATTAAAAATTTAAGCTACCTGAGAACTATAAATACTTTGTATACTAAAATTTTTTCATTTTATATGTGTTACTTTGTAACCTTTTGAAATTGAACACATAATGACACGTTTATCTTTTCATTAAATATTTTTCTACAGTAGTGGTTTTTGAATCTTTTCAGCAGTGAACATTTTTTTTAAATTAAATCTTAATGACTATCTATTGCTATTTAACAAACCATTTGAAACTTGGTGGCTCACAGATATTAATTACAATTGTTTATTCTTTCAGGATTCTGCAAGTTCTAGAGGTTCCACAAGGAAGAACTTGTCTCTGCTGAATGCAATGCCAGATGTGGAGGCTGTGGGAGCCACTTTCAAGGTGGCTTCACTCACCTGGGGACCCAAGTTACCTAGGGCCCTGAAAGCCGCTTGCCCTTTGTGAGACGGGAAGCCACTGGAGGGTTTTGGGCATAGGAGTGACATGATCTAACTTAGTGTTCACAAGATTACCTTGGCTGCTCTGTTGAGAATAAATGTTAAAAAAGGGGTGGTCTGTCAAAGGGAGGAGCAGGGGGACCACTTAGGAAGCGATTGCCATAGCCAGGTGAGAGTGCATGGCAGCTTGGACAAATGTGGCAGCAAGGGGAGGGAATGAGGTGATTGATTTGGATTAATATTCACCTGTGCTTTCTCCTACTTATTTTATGGAATTATCGCTCTATATGGGATTAATTGAGTGTAAGTTTGAGGTAGTCATCAACTCGACTAATATTTCTTGACCATATTTCTTCCTCTTGTGGTTTTACAGTGCAGGAAACCACTGGCAACTCAGATGTATCTGGAGTTTTGACCTGAGTGAGTAGCTTAGCTCAGGTAATATCTGAGCACCTGCTCATAAATTCACTGGTCGTCTCCTTGAGAGTGATGTGACACTGATTGTGGTGTGGTTTAGTCGCTAAGTCATGCCGACTCTTGCGATCCCATGGACTTGTAGCCCACAAGGCTTCTCTGTCCATGGGACTTCCCAGGCAAGAAGACTGGACAGGTTGCCATTTCCTTTTCCAGGGGATCTTCCTGACCCAGGCAGCAAACCCAGGTCTCCTGTGCTGCAAGTGGTCTCCTGCATTGCAGGTGGATTCTTGACTGATGGAGCCACCAGGGAAGCCCATGACACTGATTAGTGCTTTGCAATTCACTTCACAGTGAATCCAGCTCTTCTCCAGTCAGGAATGTACCCCTGCAGTGGCAGGAACTTTATCTAAAAGACCCTTTTGAGCCACCATCTTCCCTTCACAGCTGCCCCGTGAGGGCTCAACGACGTGAGTTTGACTAAATTGCCTCCCATTGGCATGCAGGTTGGAGCAATATGGAGATTCCTAAGAATAGATCCAATTCTTGAAAGCCTCTGAGCATTGGCATACTCTCCTGGGCTACTTTTGGCCTTTTTTTTTTTTCTCTCTCTTTCCCCCATCAGGGAGCCCCAGTGTTCTGCAGCTGTTACATCAGCCGGATGCCAGATGAGCAGAACAAAAGATGCAACTTGGTGACTATTCACATCTGTACTTCTCCTAAGCAAATAGAACAGATGCCCTTAGCAACGGGGCTCTCTGACTCAGGGCAGGGGAAATATACCCTGAAGGGGGAAGTTTCCCTTCTAAAAGCTGACAGAACCATGTAGGATGGCAAGGAGCATTGCAAAACAGAACATTAAACATTCATGGACTACAAAGCCTTGGAGGTTTAAGCTGGGAGTCAACAGAGAGGTTCTAATCTATGTAAACGCTGTACATGCGGAATGCCAGCAGAGCTTTGGGCCTTATTTGGATCGAGTTTTTCACTGCCTCTCTCAGGAAAGAGGGCTATGCAGGCAAAAAGAGATACTGTTGTTTTCCTCTTCTGAACTCGGAAGTAGGGAGCACTGCCTAGGAATTCCTTGAGCTGGCTGGTTCCCACTCTCGGATCTGTGCTCCAGCCTGGCTGGGTCCTGCCCGGCTGGGTCCTGCCCTTCTTACCCTGCTCTCAGGAGAGAGCAAGCCAGTCTTGGAGGAGCCTCCCTGTCCCCTTCTCTCTCCTGAAGGCTGCCAGTGCCGAGTGAGACACAGCAGAGTTGGGGTAGGAACATGTACTCACTAATAATGATTGCAAATTATTACTGTGGGCCAGACAGTCTTTCATCTGACCTAGGTGCCACAGTAGTAAAGAATCTGCCTGCCAGTGCAGGAGACACAAGAGAGGAGGGTTCAATCCCTGCATCAGAAAGATCCCCTGGAGTAGGAAATGGCAACCTACTCCAGGATTCTTGCCTGGAAAATTCCATAGAGCAAGGAGCCTGGCGGGCTACAGTTCATAGCTTTGTGAATAGTTGGACACAACTGAGCACACACAGAGACAGGCCTTATTCTTTTATTTAATTCTCACAGCCCCGTAAAGTAGGATTATTGCTATTGTTTTATAGACAAGCCGACTGAAGCCTGAGGCTGAAAAGTCAGTTGCCCTGTGTCATAGAGGGGGTCAGCCACAGAGCCAGAATTTGCTCCAGGCAGTCTACAACAAGTGTAGATTCTTTGCTGTCAAGCTACAACTTGCCCTCTCATTTTTAGAATGGAAAGAAGAGATGCTTAGAGATGTTAAGAAAAAAGAAGGAATTCTCCTTGCATGATCATCCTCTTCTGCCATCATTAAATACTGAAAACTTTTTTTTTTTAAAAAGAGGAGAAGGAAATGGCACCCCACTCCAGCACTCTTGCCTGGAAAATCCCATGGACAGAGGAGCCTGGTGGGCCACAGTCCATGGGGTCGCTAAGAGTCGGACCCGACTGAGCAACTTCATTTTCACTTTCGCTTTTCACTTTCATGCATTGGAGAAGGAAATGGCAACCCACTCCAGTGTTCTTGCCTGGAGAATCCCAGGGACGGGGGAGCCTCATGGGCTGCCGTCTATGAAGGTGAGGGGGTGTCGCACAGAGTCGGACACGACTGAAGCGACTTAGCAGCAGCAATGCGTCAACTTCCATTGGGACATCCGTTTCTTCACCTGACTCCATTTCTGCTTCTGGGAGTGATCCTTGATCCAGACCTCGCTAATCAAAACACTGGTGACTATTCTATGGTAAGGAGATTGGAGTGACAGCTTTTGTTTGAGCCTGTAGGGAAATAGTATCATTCTTTTCTCACTAGTTTTGAGCCAGGGAGGCGGCAGCTCCTGCCGCTATTGGCAGCCTCTTTACGACCATGAGGAGAGATCATCTGAGAACTGAGTTAACACAGCAAGTAGAGACAAGTGGACAGAGCAACACTAGAGCCTGAACTCACCCTCCGAGCATCTGAACCAAGCCATACACTCTTCAGTTATGTGCACTCATAAATTTTCTTTTTTGGTGATGTCATTTTGGGGGAGGTTTACCACTACTTGTAACCAAAAGAACCCTAATGGGTACATTAAACCTTTTGTAAGTGTGCGGTTGGTGCTCCAGTCTGGGCTGTAACTGGGCAATTAAAAAGGCCCCCGAGTCTCAATGGGAGATCAGAGGCTTGAGGAGAGCTGCAGGGCTTGGGTGAGTATAGATTAGAGCCATGGGAATAGCATCAACAAAAATTTGTGTGGCCTTTACCAAGCACCAAATACTGTTTTAAGTGTCTTTTATCTGTATTAGTTAATTTAAGTTACTGTTTTCACCACTTTTTAAAAAGATGGAAGCCAAAGACACAGAATGGTGGAGAACATGTCCAAGATCACTCAGCTATGGAGCTGGAAATACAGTGGTGCTGGGCTCCAGATGGAGCCATCTTGCTGGGGGCATACGCTCAGCATTCCCCACTCCCCACTCCTCCTGACTTTCATCCAGAGAGCAGAAGCTCCAAGTGCTTTCATGCGATACAGGAATATTCCTGTGGAATAGAGTTGTTGTGTTTGTTTTTTTTTTTAAAGAACTACTTTTAACAATGAAATTCAGAAACACAGGTGGAAATTCAAGGGCAGTGGTTAAGGAAACTGTGAACTGCGTGAGTAGAGACAAAGACTCTCACCCCGCGGTTTTCCCTCGGACTCACTGGTCTACCCATGAAATGGAAGGAACAGGAACAGAGGGCCATGGACAGGCACCCAGCGTGGCCAGCTCTGTGCCGCACTCCCACTTTCCAGGCCGCGTTGACCTCCGTCAGTCCCTGCCTGCTTCTCCAGTCTCTGCCCTTCCCAGACCCCAGAGGCAGCCCCCTGAGCGCTCCCCAGTGAGGTCTGCCCACCCTCGTTTCAAGGGAGGCTCCCCTTTGGCTGGCAGGAAGACCTTGGCCCAGCCCCTGTGGAGACTCAGCCTCCCTGAGGCTCGTGGAGCTGTGGGTGAGCTCTGGCTCTCGTCTGCATCTCCAGCAGGGAGCCTGGCCCACCGTGGATGCCAAGTGTTGCGTGATCAGAGAGGCCTGAGTGTTGGGCTTCTGGTTTGCTCATTGCTGCTTCCCTGTGTCAGCCTCACCATTGAATCCTGGCTCCCCTTTGCCCCAGGAGCCAAGGAACTTCCTTGTGTTGAGTTCACCTATGTGACAGGCAATGTCCAGAGGACTTAACATGCGTGTTACAGCCCTACTGAGCCCCACCCTCCGTTGACACATTCCTTGGGGAGTGACCATCTCCCTCACACCCTACTGTTGTAATGTGTTCCCTTCTCTGGAACTTTAGGTGCTAGCGGTTGCCTGATTGACCCCTGAGCTGGCCCCACCTGTTGGATGTCCTGGCTTGTGGACTGGTACTCTCTTGTGTCCCCCAGGCCCACCTCTCTCTCCATCTTGGATGCAGAGCAATCTCAGGTGGTCCTAGGTGTCTCCAGCTTCCTGTCTGGCACTTTGACTTCCCTGGTGGCTCAGATGGTAAAGCGTCTGTCCACAATGTGGGAGACCCAGGTTCGATCCCTGGGTCAGGAAGATCCTCTGGAGAAGGATATGGCAACCCACTCCAGTACTCTTGCCTGGAAAATTCCATGGATGGAGGAGGCTGGTGGGCTACAGTCCATGGGGTTGCAAACAGTGGGACTTAACTGAGTGACTTCACTTTCACTTTCTTTGTCTCAAATCCTGCTGCCAGGAGGGGCTGTGCTATGCACTTGGACTCTTCTACTGACTCCTATTTGTTGGTGATATGGGCCCTTCANAGTCCATGGGGTTGCAAACAGTGGGACTTAACTGAGTGACTTCACTTTCACTTTCTTTGTCTCAAATCCTGCTGCCAGGAGGGGCTGTGCTATGCACTTGGACTCTTCTACTGACTCCTATTTGTTGGTGATATGGGCCCTTCAGACCCCACCTCATCATGTCCTCTGGGGCAGAACTGGAGCAGAGACCAAGAGAAGCAAGCAGGATAAGCTACTCTCCTAGGGCCTCTGAAATGGCTCGAGGTGTTCCAGATGGGTCACTAACACAGGTGGCCTCTGCCCCCAGCCATGGAACTCACTCCAAATGTGATGGTTTGTACCTCTGGGAAGACTCAGGATTCCAGAGCAGTGATATTTCCTTGGCTGGGCCTGGTGGGGATTAGCACTCCCAGCCAATTCTTGATTATCTCCAGGAGAAGGGAGAAGATGAACCACTGACATTTCCAAATAACCTTGGAATTCAATCTGGCCAACAGCTCTGAATGTCCCCTGCTGGAACTCTTTCCAGAGCGGCTACCAAGAAGTCAAATCTATGTACTTGGCTTTGAAATCCTTTCTTCTTTTCTTCTGCCCTGTTTTTTTCTTTTTTTTTTTTTGCCTCATGGGAAAGAGGTCTCCAGCAATGGACAAAGAATGAGGGGAGCAGCAAGAGGACTAATATGGCAGTGTGTTTTGTTGTAATTAACAGGAAATCCCACTCTAACTGGCTTAAATAGTGGAACATTTATTTAGTTAGAAGAATACAAAGTCTGGTGGTTGGGATGGCATCAAGTTGGGTTTGCTCCAGCGACAGAGGGCACCAGGGCTCCATTTCTCTCCTTCTTCATCCCACAGTGTGGACTCTTCCCTTAGATTTCACATGGTAGTCCCTGGCTGTTCTAGACATAGCTACCCAATAGCTATGAAGTGTCAGACTTCAAACTCTCTGATGGAAGATATCGTGTTTTCTTTAGCTCCTGTTACTGACCCTATGATTCAGACCCCAATAAGGGTCCTCCTGCTTGCACCAATAGTGTGAGACTGAATTTGGTTCAGAAACAAAGGAAAGCTTCATTATGGGATCAGAGAAAGGAGAGGCAGGACATCTTGCTCTGCAGGGCCTGCTTTCCCTGACAAGCAGTGGGTAGGGCTGCTTTGCAGGCTTCTGGCCCTGGGGTGGGGGGTTGGGGGATGGTGGAGTTGAGTGCTGAGTGCAGCCTCTCTGCACACCACCTGCTGCTACTGCCGTCTTGGATTGAGGTGCATGTACACTTCTGTACACGGCTGGCTGTGCGTTAGGCACAACAGTTCTGCGCTGGGAAATCTAACCCAGTGCAAGGTCTCTGCACACAGGCCCCTACAGACAAGTGAAACTAGACAAAGCACACAAGTTGGACGTTGTCCTATCACCTGGATTCCATCTTATTTCCCCCCTCCCAGTGGGTTCTGCTGGTGACAAATCTCTCCTCTGTCTTCCATTTTGCTTCTCATTCTTTAAAAAATTAAAAAAAAAATTCACCTATTTTATCATTTTTGGCTGCGCTGGGTCTTCATCGCTCGGTGTGGGCTTTCTGAGGTTGCAGTGTGTGGACTGGTGCACGGCCTCCTCGTAGCTATGGCTTTTCTGTGGCTCATGGGCTCAGTTGCCCTGTGGCATGTGGGAGTCTTAGTTCCCGAACCAGGGATTGAACTTGTATCCCCTGCATTAGCACAGGACCACAGGGGACCACAGGACCCCTGGACCACAGGGGAAGTCCCTTGCTTCCCATTCTTGAGGGATGTTGTAGGTCTGCGAAATTTGGGTGTGTTGTTCAGCCAGGCACCACATGTTGGTGTGTTCTGAGTTCTGTATAGGGTGTGCCGACAAACTGATGAATGTTGAGGTCTGGTACTGTTCTGTGAAGATCCCTCAGATGAAATACTCAGCTGAGCAGGTTGTGCCGTGCAGCCAGCCTACAGGAGGGCAAACTTGGAGTGAGAAGTTCACAGGCCGAATCCAACATCAGTGCTCTACAGAAGGATCTTGGTTTGTTTGTTTGTTTGCAGCATAAGGCATTTGCCTCATGTATTCATGAGAATGTGGTTAGGCCAGTGCACTGATTTGAAAGGGTTCAGAGAGCACCTCGCCCCAGTGAATTAACTGATTGCAGTTATGTGCTTTTGGAGAAGGAAATGGCAACCACTCCAGTGTTCTTGCCTGGAGAATCCCAGGGACAGCAGAGCCTGGTGGGCTGCTGTCCATGGGGTCGCAGAGTCGGACATGACTGAAGCGACTTAGCAGCAGCAGTAGCAGTTATAATCCTAGGGAGGGGAACAGAGCTTCTCCCCTGCAGCATTTAGTGCCCTTTGATTGTCCCCTCAGGCCTCAGTGCTAACTGTAGCTGTGAGCAACCAGCATTTGAAGTTTTACAGATTCTAACCTTTTGGAGTCAAAGGACATGAGACAATTTAAGATACAGGCCTGCATATCAGCAAGAGAACAATGGTTGTGAATGAGCCCAGGAAAAGTAGAAACCAAGTGATGCTGGGGAGGGTCTGTTTTACCCTTCTCCATGTTTGTTCAGCCAGATAAGATAGACAGCCTCCTGTTAGCCAATTTGTTTCTTTTTTCAGTAGCCTGTCTGCACTCTCTTCAATCGGGTCACTTGCAATGACATAATAGACAACCTGAGGTATGAGCCGAGCAAGAGCCCTCCCTGGTAACCTAGGTAACCTAGATTACCTGATCACAAGTAGTCAGGAGGGGTCTGCTGCCCCAGGGTGTCTCTCTGGAGGGTGAGGCTGGGGATCTCTTCACTGGAGTGTGATGTGCCCAAAGAGTGATGCTTTGCAACTTCGGGGTGGAATGGGTGCTTAAGATCACCAACGGGAGTCTGTTCCACCTAGAAGTGAGCTGATCTTGTACGTTGCTGGTTTTCCAGGGTTTTGGGTGCATCCCGTTTCCTTTTCTGAGGCGGGTAGAGAACCAGTCAGTGGGTGGGGACAGCAGGATATATGGTTACCATATATCCTGAGGACTTCCACTGTTTCTCCTACATAGAGGACACAACTCAAGTGTGCTTTATTTCAAGGAGGTTAGAGTGTCCCTTCTCTGGGGCTTGGGGAACAGTTTACCATATATGCGTCCAAATGCACTTTAACTTATCCCTTGGGGCTGACTGCATACAGAGCAGAGCAATCAGAGTTGGCCAACATAATTTGACTGAGGCCATTTTAAGGTCTGTTTGGATTTCTCTGCTTTCTTCCGTTGGGGTCTCTAGGCTGAGTGCCATAAAGGTGGTGTCATCTGCATATCTGACGTTATTAATATTTCTCCTGGCAATCTTGATTCCAGCTTGTGCTTCTTCCAGCCCAGCATTTCTCATGATGTACTCTGCATAGAAGTTAAATAAGCAGGGTGACAATATACAGCCTTGACATACTCCTTTTCCTATTTGGAACCAGTCTGTTGTTCCTTGTCCAGTTCGAACTGTTGCTTCCTGACCTGTATATAGGTTTCTCAAGAGGCGGGTCAGGGGTGGTCTGGTATTCCCATCTCTTTCAGAATTTTCCACAGTTTATTGTGATCCACACAGTCAAAGGCTTTGTCATAGTCAATAAAGCAGTAGCAGATGTCTTTCTGGAACTCTCTTGCTTTTTCCATGATCCAGTGGATGTTGGCAATTTGATCTGTGGTTCCTCTGCTTTTTCTAAAACCAGCTTGAACATCTGGAAGTTCACGGTTCACGTATTGCTGAAGCCTGGCTTGGAGAATTTTGAGCATTATTTTACTAGCATGTGAGATGAGTGCAATTGTGCGGTAGTTTGAGCATTCTTTGGTATTGCCTTTCTTTGGGATTGGAATGAAAACTGACCTTTTCCAGTCCTGTGGCCACTGCTATTCCAAAGGGTAGATTCAAATAATTGCTAATCAGGAAAGGGAGGGGATACAAAAACAAGAAAAATAATCAAAGGTTGGTACAGCCTCCAGACAGGGTCCTGGTTCCTATTCAAAAATATATATATATATAACAATGTCTTTAAGTTCTTCTACAAAACTATAGCCCCCACCCAGGTAAAAGATGGTAACTTCAGACTGAACACAAGATTCCTAGAGCACAGCTCTGTTGCCTCACCACCAACCAATCAAAAGGGATCACAAACCCTAAAAACCTCACCCCAAATGTTGCCTTCTGTTTCCAGGGTCCAGAGATGACCATCCTGTTAGATCTCCTGTTTGGCCCCTGTCTATTTCATCTCTGAGAGGGGCCAACAGTTTCAAACTAAATTGCTGTTATTACAAAGGTAAATGTTGGTTTCAGGCAAAAAATACCTTGACTTAGATCAGATAGAGACTTCTGCTCTACTAGACAGGCCCACGCCCATACACAACAGAAAAAATTTACAAAAAAAAAGAGACCTCCGCCCCAATTCCCAAAAAGTATCTTGAGTATACTGTCTCTCAGGGGAGAGTTGTAAGGGGAGGCACACTGACCGAACCCGCCCACCCTGGCCAGGCCCTTTAGGAACATTCGCATGAGCTGTTTTAGGACAGGAGATCCTGGTAAGGAACACGGAACTAATAAGCCACCACCAACTGGAAGAGCTCAGGAAAGGTCAAAAGGAGACACCGTGAGTCCGCCCACTTCCCGGAATCCCTCTCGCTAGCATCCATCTTGGCTGAGCAATGGCGCCACCAGGAAAGACTCTGAATTAGCATGACTGGCCAAAGACCACCCGGAAACTAATCCTGTCACCATAAAACCGGAGACTGTGAGCCACGCGGCCGAGCTATTCTCCTGGCTTCCCTACCCTGCTGCTCTCCACCCAGGTGCCTTTCCCAATAAAATCTCTTGCTTTGTCAGCACATGTGTCTCCTCAGACAATTCGTTTCCGAGTGTTAGA